>JAUESI010000018.1:12222216-12236078 GCA_032275145.1 Synergus laeviventris | reverse complement strand
AAAAGATGCGCCATGAAATTTCCTACAAAGTCATATGTTTCAAAAATTTAATTTTCAAAATCTATTTCTCGACCACAGCTACGCGCGCGTCAGTTTAGGATTTTTGACGGTTTAGCACTGTTCCCCATGGTTTCTAAACCGACGCGAACGCCTACGCCTACGCGTACGCGAGACGAGCGTGCCTAGGCCTTCAGATTGGAGACGGAGGCTGGACACCTAACGCCTGATAATGTGATCGGGACGATGGTCGAGAACGAGGAACTTTGGGAGGAAATTTCTACGTATGTAGAAAAGATCCTACACCAGAAGAAGAGAGAAGTAAACTTGGTAGCAACAACAGCTTGAGGCAAGAAATCCAGCAGGCGCTTTTCATCAGCCAAGAAAACGGTACTACCCTGAAGTAATGCTCACGCGGTTTCAGGGTACATTAGCACCAAGGAGGATAAAAATGTGATGGTGGTTTTTAGTGGGTGGAAATCCCACACGCTCGGATAGTGCGGACGCTTCCGAATGTCTTTGAAAGATTTTCCACAATCATTCGCAAAAAAAAAAGAAAAAAAGGTCAGTTGATTAGTCTTGAAACAAGGAGCCTTTTTTCCTTACATTAGCTTTGAATTTTTGTTCTTTGAAAACTTATAGTTCAAAAATAAAATTTACGAAAATTGTAAAATTACATAAAACTTGTAAAATAAAAAATTTTGTTAAACGTTCTCGAGATATTTTAGGATCGCTAAAACAGTGACACACACACACATACTAGCTTTTGTCCCCACTAGAAATCTTCCTTTATGAGAAAGCAAAATGTATTCTTATTGAAAAATGACATTAAATTTTACCTCCGAGAGGATCACCAACGCAAGCATCAAAGCCTGCAGATACCAAAACTAAATCTGGATTAAATTGGTATGCAATTGGCATTATTATTTGTTGAAAGGCTGCAATATATTCTCCATCGCCCATTCCTTTCTGAAAAACAGACAATGTATTATATGCATAAAATATAAAAACTACAATAAAGTATACAGGTCTTAAACTTCTGGGCTTCCACTCGCTTTTCGCGTATTTTTGTTTCGTGATTTTGTCTGTCATTGTTGAAATTAAAAAAGGTAAATTTTTAAATAAAAATAGATGAACAAAAGTTGAAAGAAACTTAAATGGACAGAGCGAAAATACTAGCAATTTTGACTATAAAGGAAAAAAAATTTAACCTGAAATCAAAGTCAGTAAAATTTAAATTAATATTCCAATTCAAGATTAAAAAGTTTCTTCACGCCCAAAATACAAACTTTATCTTAATATTTGGGAAACAATAATGTTAAAGATAAGCACAATAAGGCACTAATGCACCACCTAAAAAAACTTTTCTCATTGTTAGTGGAGGGTGGGTGACGTAGTCACTGATTTGGGACTCTAGAAACGTACTATAGATCATATTCTATAATTTTAGAAAGTTTCAAATCTGTATCTCAATATGTAGAAATGGCATTGAATGAAAAAAATGACGGTAAGGGTAAGATTTAATTGGATAACTAATAGATGGTCTTCATTAGCATCACTAGATGAATTAAAATAAGGTTATAGAAAATTGTTACGAAAGTTAATTTAAAAAAAAAAAGTTAAATATACTGCCCTAACCAATAACATATTGATTCATATGCGAACCTTCCAATATGCTGTTTTAAAAGAGATAGAACATATATCCCTATAAAATAGATATATCCCTATATCTAGATTACTGTAACCAAAAATATTAATCTATATCAAGACTATCCACTATGTTTTGGGAAAGATAGTGTGATATTTTAATCAGTGTATTATGTCCTAATCAAATACATTAACCCATTTTTTCAAAGTCAATTGAACAGATCGAATTGTGAAGTTAGAATTTTGGTCCAACACACTTAAACAACACCAAAAACAGAATTTTCAAAAACAGTTTTTTAAAAAATATATGAATTAGAAGGTGGCTTCACGCAAAGCGAGCAGGAGGCACGGTCCCCTAGTACAGTACACTGCACGAATGCATAATCCCCCATCGACATAAGACTTAACGGGATGGAGCATAAAGTCCCGTCTATAGCGAGGGGGTTAACTTGCTATATCGGGAGGGACGAAGTTACTTCCAGTCCATCGGTGGACGGCTCGGGATTGGCTAGTAGTACGCGCATGAGCTGCGTGTTATTTGAAAGTGAATGTTGAATATTAGTTCTATGAAAGAAAACTAGCATCGTTACAAATAATAGAAATGACAATTATTATTTCACGTAAAAAATAATGATTCTAATAGAAATGGGTTGATAAGATATATGAATATTTCCGCAATTGATTTATAATTAATAAAAAATAGATTAGTAACAAAATGTATCAAAAAATGACATAGCTAAATTTAAAATAAATAATAAAATAAATAAATAATAATAAATAATAATTAAAATTGTAATAATTATTGTAATAATAAAATGCGTAGATTAAAAAATATGTAATAAAACAATAATTTTTTGTAATAATTAAAATTGTGAATCTTTTTCAAAAAAATTATAGGAGCAAACTCGATATTCATATGTCACTGTTTCTTCATTTATTGGCAACGCGTTAGCGTATTTTTTTCTTTTTCATTGTTCTGTAGAAAACTGCTAAAAGAGTGATGATTTAATTACTGATATTATTTATAGTGTTTTTTTCTTGTTTAATATTATTTCTTAGAGCGTTTTTACAATTTTCCAACACACATTTCCCAATTATACGCATATTTACCGGATAATATTTATTTGCTTACTAGGTATTTTTAAACGACACTGCACTTTCAATCATTTCAAACCAACGGATCAATCACTGAGTACCCCGAGAAAGTAGGGAGAGTAGGCGTTGTGATTCCTACGAGTTTGACGTCAAACTCGTAGGAATCACCAACTTTCCGCACTTGTATCATGATGTACTATTTCTTAAGTATAGAATGTTAAGCTAAATTGTAGTATTTAAATACTTTTATGTGAATAAATTCCAATTACACTTAAATTATATTATCCGTACACCTACATGGGAGTGAGATTATATTATATTGTTAATATTGAAACTTTACGTTTTTTACGTATTCTTTATTTAAGTGAGATTTAGACTTTTAATTATTATTAGATTCAAAGATTTTCTTTAAACCTTACAATTTATTCACTGTGAATTACCCTTTTACATTTATTTTAATTGTTAGAACACGTTTTTTGCATATACTAATTTCAGCAGATCTGGGAAACTAATTTGGGAACAGATGTGAAAAACTAAAATGCAAAAACTGATGTATGAAATCAACAATATCGCTTTGTTTGCCTCGATTTACCAGCAAGTACGATGACTAATAATGCTCTATATGAATGTAGTATTACCACTAAAGCTGCGATATTCAGTTAACTATACTTGAAACGAAAGAACCTAAGGTAGTTTCATTTATACATCGTTGTAACATTAAAAATGTTAATTTGTTATATCTATTACTATTATAATTTAACATTACGGGTTAAGTGTATTTGAATATTAAAATTTTTTAATTTCATTGCACTATAAATATCGTTGCATTGAAGAATAAATTTTGCGTTTGATGAAATCATATAATTTAGATTTAGGTCAGAACATTTTCAAATTTTTATCAAACTATATTTCTCCTTTTACATGTTTTTCTTTTTTATAACAAACACACAAAGTTTAACAAAATATATGTTACTCATTCCTATAAAGTTCGGAAGAATAATAAAATAAATGAAAAATAATTCTGTTTAGAAGCTAAAGGTTTTTTTGTATGCTTTTTTTTTTAGATATTTTTAACTTTATAGGATAACATAACGAATATTTTTAAAGAGTATCAAGAAATGCTTACTGCGTTATCCACGGTATATATTTTACTTAATTTCATGTGTTTTATTTTTCTATTTCATATTATTTGATTGACGGATAATAATATGTATTTTATATCCTACAATCATTTTAGAAACATTCTATGATGCTAAATGAATTTTGGATGCTTTTCAAAATTCGTATAAGTAGCCGATTACGAATCCGATTAAAAACAAAAAAAAATAGAGGATTCAATATGACAGACGGGTTACCCGATTTTAATTCTAATATTATGACGAGCTGCCTGAATTAACTGTGGCACTGAATTTATTACATGGAGAACAGGGGGGCAAAAAATAGAAGGAAAACTGTAATGTAATTTATGGATAGGCCGTAAGTCAAAAATGCCCTTAAGATGAAATAAATTCAAAATACCTCGTTCCACGGAATATTCACAGTAAATCCTTCACCATGTCCTTTACCTACAATAGTGTAGTTTGCTCTTTCAGAGTTAGGGAAAAAAGTACCATTGTCATATCGATGGACAGATATGTACAAAACTGCTGGATCATCCTCAAAAATCTTTTGCGTTCCATTCCCGTGATGAACATCCCAATCCACAATTAATATTCTAAGGATAAAAAGATAGAAAACAGCACAATTACAAAAAAAAAAATTAAGTTTGCAAATTTCATTAATAAATAATTCAGTTGATTTAAGTCACTAAGGGCCGGTTTCACCAATTCTGATTAAATCGTTAATCATTGATTAACATTATTTAATCAATACTTTGCGTTCCACCATTCTTTTAATCGTGATTAAGGGAAGATAGTCATTGGTTAACTTAACCGCCCAATAATGGTTGGTTATGCAGATTAACCGGTGGTTAAAGTAACATAACCTCATAATTCAAGTGCGAATGCAGTGAATGCAGTATTGCCAGGAAATATGGCTCTTATCTAATATCAATACAGTTTATGTAAAAATATGAACGATGAGACATCTTTATTATTACATTTAGAACATAATTCTGTATAATTAGAACCTCAAACATTTTCTTCATCTTCAAAATTTAAATCCCCCACCTATCAACAAACAGGCGCAAGCGCAGTATGGTTATATCAACCAAGAGGAGGGTTCTAAACCCCTCTGATTAAATTTGTTAAGAAAATTAACAATTGCTCAAATTTTAACTATAAAACGATGAAATTACAACCAAAATCAGAGTAGCGGTTACAAGAAAATATTCGAGTTGCCACGAAGAGGGTATATGTTTAGCTAATTAGAACCAAAATGTTCATGGTGGAACGCATTGCAGTTTAATCATGATTAAAACGTCGATTAAAAAATAATCATAATTAAATAATCACGAATTTAATCAAAGTTGGTGAAATCGGCTCACGTTGAAATCACTGGTACACACGGCTCTGACTTGCTTACGATTCAAGGGGACCCGTAATTAATTGGACTAATTAAATTATTCAACCAGCCTTGACGAGACTCTTATTGACGTCAGAGTGTGTTTTATAGTGTAAAATTCACGGCGGTAACTTAATAAATTCGTTTTTTTTTAGAAATTACCTTTTCAGATGATAAGCTTTCATAGCATATTTGGAAGCGATGGCAATATTGTTAAACAAACAGAATCCACTTGCACAACCTTGGTCCGCATGATGACCAGGGGGTCTAATAACAGCAATTCCACTTTGACTTTTGTGGGTCAATACATTATCGACAACTTGTAAAACCGATCCTGCAGCTACTCTAGCACTAACCCAAGTATTAGTATGCAGGTAAACAGAACTGAAAGTTGACGCCTTATCCAACAATTTTGATTCAGCGGCAAATGAAGTTTCCTTAATCACGTCTATGTATTTCTTTGAATGAACCAACAATAATTCTTCTTCTGTTGCCATCCGTCCCTAAATGAACCAATTAAAACTAGATATAGCACAGTGACAGTCATTACAGTACGAGTTGTTATTAAAAAAGGCGAATTTTTCTAATAAAAATAGGTAAGAAGTATATGACCAAATATTGAAACAAACATAAACGACTAAAGGGGCAATATACTCGCATTTTAATACTTTTCCATCCGATATTGTGCGCTCTTAAAAATTGCGTCGTTCGCATATTTAGATGAAGGAAAGTGAGGCGTCGAGAAAGAGGTTCGGTGATAGGTGCCCTTTCCTGTCCCTTAAGCGCCGCGAGTTTCAAAGATATACTGTCAATGAGGGAGCTTGCTTACACTTTGAAGACTTTTGAATTCAATACTTTTATTCAGAATAAAGGGACAACCAAAAGATGCAATATATTGAAATTCGAGCGTATTAACAAATTTGGCTAAAAAGAAAAAAAAAATTTGATCTCCAATACAAGTCAATAAAATTTAAATTAAGGGCATGCTCTACGGCGACCACGAGACCAAATTAGTTGTTAGTAATGAAAATTTTTTTGTGAGTCATCAATGAAGTATAATACAAAAAACCGAGAAGTGCAAGTCTCTTCGGATTGAATTTATTCGATGAATCACCGTGATGGTAAATATTAAAGGTACAAGCGCAAGAGGTTGTTAGATTTACTTCTCTCGAAAAAGTTAGTTATACTCCAAATTATTGGAATTTTGTGTAAACTTACTTGCAGAAGGAGACAGCGTTTAAATATGCCATATTCTCTGAGTTTTTCGTAAATATTAGTAATTCTTTCAGGTTTTTCTGGATGGGAAGCGTCTGAAGTATTACAATGCTTTAACATTCTCGAATCGTACACAATGCTGAGTTTAAACTGTGATTTATCCAAATTTGTACCTGAAGAAATATAACAAGTGTTAAAAACGAACTGTTTCTCAATATGAGATTTATGGTATATTTTTACATTTTACTATTCCTTTGAAATTTCCTTTACATTGAAAATATGCGACATACTCACAAAATCGTAACCTTTACATCATCGATTTTGTCTAAAATTACAGTTGCCTCTCACTAATTGGACTTTTACCACGTTGAACATTTGAATTTTTGAAAAAATCCCTCCCAGGGGCCTCTTTCTAATGTTTGTACTCTGAGGCATTTTGTTTTAGAAGTGCTCGTACCGATGATCAGTGCTGTACATACCTCCTGTATATTGTTTTTGATTAAAGTACAATATATTTGTATTCATATTTCTACTGCGCTAGCTGGTTGCTTTTATGCCCCCTTTTATGTTAATTTTCAGTATACGTTCCTAAAATATTTTCTTGCTATGCGCAAATGTTGTATGCCTTATGAAAATGACAAACAATCATTATTTCGATTCAAGCTGGTGTCCAATTGGTCAGAGGCGGCTATAATTTTCCTAGGCTAATTCCAATTTTTGATTGACGAAAATTCTAAAGAGGATATTTGGGGAGAAAAATCGTCGATATTATTGTTTCTAGATTTGTAGAAAGATGTTTAGAGGTCAGTGATGTTCTTCTGTTGACAACACGACTTTTTAACATTTTTATATTTTAACTTTAACTATCCGGAAATCACAATTAGAATGAAAAAAAGATGAATTCTAAGACTTAAAATATATTACTTAATCTTAAAGCTGTCAGTCTATTGTGTGTATCATCCAGTTTTTCTTTACTTAGTATTGGATAACAGTTTCTAGTCTCATATGTGTCCTTTTTCCATTCAGGGCCCCTGCAAATAAGTCAAACTAAAATAAGAATCACAAAAATATAATAGAATCATGTATGAGCCGTTCTCTAGAAAAACAACTTAAGTCGATTTGGTTGGTTTCTAAAATTTATGAATTATATATTACATCTCCTTGCCCGCCTCTATTATGTGTATGTGAAGTATCAAGCAATATAAACAAGTGGATAAGATATAAAAAAGCCAGCCGTGGCGATCCGACAGTTCCTGCAGTTCGTACGCTCAAATCGCTCCAGTTAGATTTAAAAAAGCTGCCTCGAATTGGTATTAGCGATGATAAAAAAAAAGATCTTCTTTCTCTAATGTACTATTTGACTTCAGATAGCCGAAAGTTTTATAGCAAGCTGTTAAAAAATTTTAAAGTTATCGACGAAAATAATGATTTGAGCGATGACAGCGATACCAGTGATTAAATATTATTTTTCTTTATACCTCGGTCGAAAGTACGTACTTCCTCCATCAATTTTAAAGCAGAAAGCCTAAGATTTGTGCATTGGTAACCACAGTCATTTGTTTTTACGTGATAACTTCAGAGTGCCTCAAAGCTGCGTGCTTGGACTTTATCAGAGTTTTTATTGTACTTATATGTCAGTGAATATTATTTAAACCGTGATATCAACTAAATAGAATCAAAGGAAAAAATGAACGAAACATTTTCATCCGATGAATCCATGGGCGAGGAAGGGGTCTTAAGAGATTTTAACGCAGAGGCCCCATTAATAATTCAGAAAGAAACATTGCCAAAGAAATCTGCAGATACGAATTAAATGTATTAAATAAAATGTTAATTTTAAGTTATAATTTGTCTGCAATGCATGATATAATTATTTTTTATTTTTAACATAATTAAAATAAAGACATGTTGATAAATTAAAATGAATTTATTTCTTTTAAAAAATTATGATTATATTTGGCTTTTCATATGTATTTGATGCCTGCCCCCGACCAGCAGCACTCGCTTCGCTCGTGCTTCCAAATGTCGGGACAGGCATGAAAAACATACATATAATAGTTAAAAATTTAATTAGTAAATGTACTTTCGACCGGCTATAAAGAAAAATAGTATACACTTCACGGGCAGAAGGTTGAAAGTTTTAGACCACGCACAGAGCCATTGGCTGTCTGTGCACAGTCTATCAGCTGATTGGAGCACCTCATGACTTCTGAAAAACAATCAGCTGACCATCAGATGGCAACAATCCGCATTGGAAATAATAAACTAACACACAAACATTAATGGTTTTATATTATATTTTGTTTCCTGATAATTCTGAGCCATAGGGGCTCAGAATCACCACGCCAGTAGCACACACACACTCACACACAGCAGGACATTATCGCTACAATCATTTCTGCATCGCACAGGCCCGAAGAGGAACTTGGTCAGGTGCATGGATGAGATTTCCATGCACAGAATTGACTAGGAAGATGACAGCTGATAGCACCTGTCAACGGAATGCTCGATCAGCCGGCGGGCTGCAAGATCGAGGAATCTGGCACCATCTCTAAGCCGGACACGTCACTAGGGGCATCGAGTCGGCGGCGAATTACTAAGATCTATTAGTATTAGGATTATTATCTGTTAAGTAAATTCACAGGGTAAAATGAGTCCCTTGGCGCTGCCTGTCTCCGCGCACGCCACGAGGCCAAAAGAGAGAGAGGCTCCGGCGCACTCTGTGTTCTGAGTGCGTTTGGGCAACATGTCTTGTCAAATTGCAAGTGGATTAAAAATTGGACCTGCCACAGTCCGTATCATTGTTTTGCAATTGAACTAATTACGGAGGAGATTGTAATTATTTATTGGCCTTAACTAATAATTGAAAGAATGGTTGGATTATCACGAGGGAATTACAGAGGTCGGCGTAGGATTTAACCTCACCACATCGCAGCAGGCGAGCCTGGTCTCTCTCTCTCTCTCGCTCGCTCTCTCTTCCATGTAAGTTAATAAATCATTTTGTCTAAATTGCTTGTTCGTAAATACTCGATCCTCGATGGATAACAGTCCATATGACACAAAGGTGTTGTTCGAGATTCAACAATGTAAATAATATTTGCCATCACGGTCGTGAGTACCATAGGGTTGTGTACGTCTCTGGTTCTCTGCTCTCCCCGCCTGATGGATCGAGTAGCTGGGCGCAGGGCGAGCACAGTTACGTTCTACCACGGCTCGGTGTACTGTCTGTCATCGCACGGTATAAATATATATTATAATATCTAATTTTCGGTCCTTCGTACGGACAATACGCGTGAATCTTTTCAAATGTTTTTTTCATCTCTTTCGTTAGTCGAGTAAGATACACGGGCTGTTTTACTCAGATATTGTAATACCTAAATAAGGTAGTCAGTGCTATTTTATATTCTTTAAATAAAGTGGTTTTAATGAATCGTTACCTCAATTCACTCAGTATCCATCGATTCGCAGACGGGCAATAAATAAACTATTAGTTCCTATCGTGAACAGGTGTCAAATGCTAATGACTGATCGAATTTCTCCTTAATTTTGCCTCTATTGAAATAGAACCTCGTTGTAACAGATTAATTCCTGAAATCTTATAATAAAAGTGCGTTTTACATAACCGAAATCTCAGTGCTATTCCCCTGACCCGCCCCTCTCCGCGTCTTCTAAGAATCACTGCGCTAGCCCAGCTGGGCGTTTTATTTCAGTAGAATAAAATTTAATAATCGTCATTTTGCTTGTTTCAAAAATAAACAAGCTGACACTCAATAATTTAAAATATAAAATTAGTCTAATTCTGAATAATCTAAAATAAATGCAAATAACCTATAGAAAACTAAAAGAAAAGGTTATAATATATTGAAGTGGCCCAAAAATTTACATTTTGTAATTTTGAATTGGCGACTTCACCAAATTGTTCTTTATAAGAAAAGAAATAAAATGTTTTTTTATTTAAAAAAAAATCATTTTTAGTACTCGCTCAAAGCTATTTAATTTTTTTAAATGTAAGACTAAGAGTAAAGAAACTGTAGAGTTGCCGTAAGGTTCACTCCGAATAGTGAATTTAACGCTTGTATATATTTATTACTGTAGCATTCAACCCTGTAACTTATCCTGTTTACAGGTGATGCACAAGTGCCGACGCTCAAAAGGAAGGTTAAGTTTATTGCGGATATCATGAATTTTTCACAGGAGAACTGTAAGGTACCTTTTAAAACAAAATTTTTCTTTTTTACCTAACGTTTCCTATTGTTTTTTATTGTTTTTTATATGCAAGTTAAATATTTATTATATTATTATTTTTATAAATCAGTTTATCAATATTCTCAGATATATTGTTTTAAAGTTTAAACTAAAACAATGGTATTTAAGGCACGCTAAGAGTCTTCAAATATTGCGATTTTGTGCTATTTTTGATACGTAAGGGTTTGCAGTGCAAACTTTGCACTTTCGAAAAATCGAATTTTTTTTTCTGTCTTATCTTATTGTTAAACATTTCAAGAATATATTCCTAAAATTTTAAGTTGATCTGAGCAAAAACTCTTGAAGTTATTGTCTAGTTAGTCTCCTGTCTTTTAACACTATAGCCCTGACAGCAGAAAAAAAAAATCAAAGAATGTTGGGGGGAGGATTTGATGATACGTTGACTAAACTTTAATGGTTTTTGATTTCAGATAATTTCCGACGGAGATATAGTGAACACCGGAAATTGTTTTTTTTCTAATACGTTCTGGGGCAAGCTCTGTCTCCGGCTTGTTTTTGAATATTTCCGCATGAAAAAATTACAGAATATTGCTAAAAGTATGCTTAATAATATACAAAAGGTTTGAACAAATTTGCTCAAGCCATACTTTTAAAAAAAAATTCACAAAAAAGTGCTTCTTTTATGTGCTGAAACCCTTACCCCCCCCCGCCCCTTAAATAAATTGAATTATAATTTCTGGTCCAAAATCGAGAAAGTAAATAACGTACACATTTTACGTGTTAAAGTCCATAAGACAAAAAACTTGTTCTAGCTAGTAATAAAAATGATTTTTTTTTAAATAAAAAAATACTTATATATTTTTTTCTTGTAAAGAACAATTTGGTGAAGACGTCCATTGAAAATTACAAAATGTACATTTTTGGGTCACTCTAATATATATATAACCAGATATAACTATATATATTATAAAAATATTAAAATAAATGTAATTTTAATAATGAATAATGAGTTTTAAGTAAAATGATTGCAATACTATCACTTTATTCTACGTTAAGCATCTTTTTGAAGCCTTTTCAGTCCTTCTCCGTTAAAACCACTTCAGTATTAATTTATTATATTATTACACTGATGAATATTAATATTTAATGTTTAATATTTTCCAACCAGTCACAATTAATTATTGGATACTATAACTCTTATGTGAAATATATATGTATATAATGAAGTAATCTAAAATAAAAATAACCACTCATCAACACTGTACAATCTTAAAATGCAATTATCTCAAAACGATATTTTTCGACATAAGTGGTTCTTGGAGAGAACGGCTCAAATATAATGACTCTAACCAAAGAGGTTTACCTGAAGCAGACTAAAGGTAAATGACTTTTACCAATATCATCCTGATGACTCATTGCAGTCTTTATACTATGTGAATCTTGATATTGAAAACACTTCCAGTGCGATTTATGTGCATATATTACATTCAAGATGGTTTCACATATGCTGCAACAAATAACATTTAATACAAAGTAGGTGATAGTGTCAAAGAAGATAGTATACGCGTGTATGGTATCTTAATTTTTTCTGTCACTCTGAGAGTTTACTAAATATGTCGATTGACGTTTATTACTTATGTTAATTTACTCATATTATCTCTCTATATGCATTTTAAGAAATATGGCCACCGACATTGCTGTTTCAATATACGCCTCATCAAAAATATTCACCGATATCGAGACATACGCCTGTGTTATGTAAAAATGTTATGAAAAGTAAATTTTAAGAAAATAGCCCTTCATAATAATATATAAGTAACAATTCTGTCTTTTTTTTAATCCGGATTGAAGCTCTTAGGTTCATTTGACTTAAAGCGTGTCTTTGTTCTGTAATTTTTTTTGAAGGGTGACTTTATTAGTAATTAACATATGTCAATTTAGCGCACGCTCCCTTACATACCTTTCACACGGCTCATCCAAAGAACTTAAGTTTGGGCATGGGTCACCTAGAAGAGCCCGCAGTGTTAGAGCAGCTCCTTCGGCTAAAGATTCAAGGCAATAGCCGCCCTAGAAGATATTAAAATATGAAAATATAAACGAGAGGAAATAAACATTTTGAAGAAACACAAAATAAAAGAGAGAAAATAAACATTTCGAAAAAACAAAAAAACACAGCCACATACGGGGACTTCTTCAATTGAGTAGGTAGAGTTGACCCTCGATTTATGTTTATACATAGGTAACATATTAAACATGTAAAATATAATTAGTATTTCAGGGAATTTGCACGAAATTTGTTTCTAACAACCTTAAGTGATATACAGAGACAAAATTCTTGAACCCGAAACTTATCCCCTATTAAAATTCGTCACCTACCGAAACTAAAGTATAAATGGAATTTCGTCCAGTTGTATCCAGAATTTGTTCGAATGACATTATCGACTTTGAAAGGCGTCCAGATTAATACGAAACTATCATCTGTTAGTATACTAGCAGATCATAGTTTTAACCTTGTAAATGCAGAGAGCAGTTACACTAAAATTGTATTATTAGCGTAGGGATGTTTCACAGGTTTTAAGAGGTTAATCCAATTTGAGATTTCAAAAAAAGATTTTTTTTGTGGGTAGATAAATTGTTTATACTTTTAAGAATATTTGAAACGCGTTTAATCATTTCAAAATTCAAACTATTTCCGAAGTCGACCCGAAACTCAACTCACATGAACTCAAAGCCATGATAATCAACATTTAACGTCACATAATTCTATTCCTCAAGTTGTCCAAAAGGTAATTAAACCGATATACGTTAGATTAGCTGATACCAATTTGTCACAACGCTGTTTAGAAGGATACGCTCAAAATAACAACGAAAGTGAGTAGTATAGCGCTTTTTACGTTTTCGCGTATGCGCGCACAACTTCTGAAGCGGGGCCAGAAGTGCGTGTAATCGGAGGAGGGGGGGTCTTCATATTAAATGCTACTGTACAATCCTTCTTGAATTCTATTCTATTGTTACGTAAACGCTACTATCGCATAATTATTAATTAGTATTTAACTAATCATTCATTCTCATAATAATTTTGTAATCACCACATAATTCATTTAGCATTATAAGCATCATTGTAAATTCTGAAAGTAAAACATAAATGTGGAGAATTATTTTCACTTTTTTTGGTGTTCACTACATCCAGACGGATTGAG
>JAUESI010000018.1:12195995-12222116 GCA_032275145.1 Synergus laeviventris | reverse complement strand
CCTTTAAATTTCGCGGTAGTCGATTTTCAAATCGACGTAAGCAGTCACGAACCAATCGTGAAATTGGCGACGTAACACTTTGCAATGTGAGAAACAGCCTTAAACAATTGTCACCACTTTTCACTTTACAACCTTGCCCATTGGCTATTGGTTAGCCGTGTCGACATTTGTCTTGTCGTCTGCTAAATCTCACCGGAAGTTTCTATCTCAACCCTGTCTCAACTAACATCACTCCCCGTGCCATTTGACTTCATTTACTACAATTTACAATTTTACATAAACAGCTGTTTTTTGCTATTTGGTATAGTACGAAGTTGAAGTAAATAAACGAATATTGTCTTGTAATTATCGCAAAAAAGTATATCTAAAAAGAGATTGGTTTTAAAGGATTATTTCATCATCGTAAAGTTGATTCCAACTTTTACTGATCATTATTCTCTTTTAATTTGAAATATTGAGACATCAGTAAGTATAAAAGAAACCACATGCTAAGAATTCAAATAAAGCAGTACATATAATTTAAGTCCACTCATTATTTGAAATAAACATTAATTCCTCGACTTTGTTAAAGATTGTTATCTGTAAAGAATTACTTCATTTTATTATTTGTGTTTAGTTGTCTAAACGTCTTATTCACATTTTCAGCACATAAGAGAATAGAGTATAATGTTGGATAACTATGGTGTCATGGACGACTTATTTTATATTTCATCGAGTATTACAAACTTTTCTGAAACGATTAGACTGGAAAATTACGCGTAGTTGTCAATAACCAGCAATTTTCGATCCAGTGCTTTCCAGTTACAATTGAATATAATGTCAAGATTATTGATAAAACAAAGTATGTGTTCCATGTCAATTCAACACACACAAACACGAGAATTAGCGTGACTGGATCGAATTTATCTGGAACTCAGCGTTCTTATTACTTATTATTAAACACAAAAAATGCATTAAAAAAAATTCTTTAGCTTTTTTATTAATTTACAAAAGGAATTAAGTTAAGAATGTAAATTTATATGTTTAAATATTTGACAATATTTTTGAAACTGACTTTCTAAACCTTTAAAGTGCATATGTATTATAAAAAACATAGGTGTACTTAAGGACTGATTCGATTAAAACTCATTCTTTCTTTTTCAGAAATATAAATCTTGTTTTTTATCTGCTGATTTCGATTTTTGACTCCGAACTTTAAATATGGACAGACCTATTTCGACAGATATTGTAATAATCACAGGAAATTCTCATCCTGAACTCGCTAATCTGATTGCTGAGTAAGATTTATTTATTAATTTATAAATAACCTCTAATAAATAAGTTCCTTTCTAAGTCATTTGCAGTCAATTCCTTTACAAAATTTATTTCCTTTTGTAACATTAACAATTCGTTTTGATTTTTACCAATTTCAGTCTTATAATAGAATTTTCATTACAAGTTATTTGAGTTTTTTTAAAGAGATTTAAAAGAATTTAAAGGGTCTCACAAAAGTTTAAATGATTTACAGGGATTTTTTCATGTATTTATTGAATTTAAAAATATTTTAAACGAATTAATTGACTTTTAGAAAATTTTAAAAGACTTGAAAGTGTTTGAAAAGATTTTCAGGTGCCTTAACCAATTTTTAAGATTCAGATTAATTCATGGAATTTGACAAGATTGTAAAAGATTGTGATGGATTTCAAAAGATTTCAAGGGTTTTTGTACAAAAATGTTGAAATTACACAAATGAATGAAAATTGTAAAAGAAAGTCTTTCGAAATCCAACGAAATCTGAAATATTAAAAACAGTCACCGAAATTGATCCCTACGTTTTGAAGAAAAACTTGTTTAATTAACAATATTTTATATCGTAGTCGTTTAGGAGTGAAAAGTGGAGGATGTGCCGTATATTACAAAACCAATCGGGAGACCATGGTGGAAATCGGTGACTCTGTTAGAGGCAAAGACGTATACATAATACAAACTGGAACGAAGGACGTAAATAACAACATAATGGAATTACTTATCATGGCATACGCCTGCAAAACTTCGTCAGCAAAAAGTATAGTTGGTGTAATTCCATACCTACCGTATTCAAAGCAGTGTAAAATGCGCAAACGAGGTTGCATAGTTTCAAAACTGCTTGCAAAAATGATGTGCAAAAGTGGATTAACTCACATCATCACCATGGATTTGCATCAGAAAGAGATACAAGGATTTTTCGATTGCCCTGTTGACAACTTAAGAGCTAGTCCATTCTTATTACAATATATTCAAGAGTCGGTAAGACTTAAAATGTAGGGAATTTGTCTAGGATTTTGTCTAACATATATATATATATATATATTTTTTTATTTATTACAGATTCCAGATTATCGTAACGCCGTAATCGTAGCCAGAAATCCAGGCAGTGCGAAAAAGGCAACAAGTTATGCGGAGCGTCTACGCCTCGGTATTGCTGTTATACACGGTGAGCAACGCGAAGCAGAATCAGACATGAATGACGGACGCAATTCTCCACCTGCTTCTTTATCGCTGAGAACAATGGAAGTCGGTGTAGGTGTACCGGTTCACCCAGCTAAAGAGAAACCACCGATAAATGTAGTCGGCGATGTTGGCGGAAGAATTGCAATCATGGTTGTAAGTAACAGTTTTTGTGATTGCTTTTTTCATTCTTATTTGAGTTTTTTCTACCTGGTTAACGCGCAATAATATTCTGCCTTCTTAATTACACATATTTAGTATGCAATTGAATTAATTTTCTTTATGTAAAAATCAACGAACATTAAAAACCACGATGTGTTTTTTTTTAGTTGAAAATTCAATTATTCAATTATAATTACTTGTATTCCATACTCAGTTCCACAAATTGTGTTATATGTTCTAGCTCACCACTTATGCCTAAATTCTTTTGAATCTTTTTTCGTTTACCGGGTAGTTTGTTTAGTTATTTACTCTTCTATTCAAAGAACAGAATATTTTATTCTAACACACAATTTTCAGGACGACATGGTGGATGACGTTCAGTCATTTGTGGCTGCCGCTGAGGTACTAAAAGAAAGGGGAGCATATAAGATTTATGTTTTAGCTACACATGGACTACTTAGCTCAGATGCTCCTAGGCTGATTGAAGAATCATCGATTGACGAGGTGTGTATATAAAATTTCTAATTTAAATAATGAAGCAATTCTTTATTTAATGTATTTGAAAATTCTTTTTCAGGTTGTTGTCACCAACACAATTCCTCATGAGCTGCAAAAGATGCAGTGCCATAAAATCAGAACGGTTGACATTAGTATTCTGCTGGCAGAGGCTATCCGACGTATACACAATAAGGAATCAATGTCTTATCTCTTTAAAAATGTTACCCTGGAGGATTAAAGTATATTTGATGACATTGGCCTGCATGGATATCATTACCTGCAAAATAAGACTAATTTCTATTACTTTTTGTTCAATGATTCCGCAAAATGACTATTTTTTATCACTGCAGAATTTTAATTGCAAAGAGGGTTCCAAAGACTATAACAGATGATGTTGGTAATTTATAAACAAATGTATCAGGTAAAATCAACCTGCTAAACTCTTCGAGATTTATTTATGTTTAAATTAATGCACGAACTATGAAAAAAGAAGTGAAATAATTCCAGTTTCTTTGCATTATTGTATTTAGTCGTTTATACATGTGCGAGTGAAACACTGGATCAAAAATGACAGAGATAAAAAAGCAAATTAAGGCCATGTGATACTTTACTATAAGAGTAATTTAATTTCGGAAACTTTATGTGCACAATAATAAATATTTTTCATTAAAATTAGGCCATTTACCTTCTTTTGTATGAAAGGCAGCCCCAGTTTTAGGGAAAAATATTTATTATTGCAAATGTAAAGTTGCCGAAACTAACTTGCTATTATGGTAAACTATTATATGCCCTTAAGTATAATAAAGGTGTCCAAAAATATTGAAAATTAGATGATTTAAAATCGAATCAAGTCGAGGTTAAAAGTATACGAGAACAGTAAATTTGTCGGTATTCGACAGTGCTATGACATTTTGCGTATAAAAAAACTTGACTAAAATTCACTCTGTAATGCAATATTATATTATGCACTAAAAAAATACACGAGTCATAAAAAGTCTCTCCCTCTTAGTTCATACATTTTTACACGTGCATGATTTAAGTAATGATTAATTTAATTTAACTTATATTTTCAGCAGAATTTCAAAAATTTCGTGGGTAATTTTTGCTCCCTGGAGAGTAAAAGCTCGCTTCACAGGTATACAGAATGGCTGAAATCATGCATTATTGAATTTGCTTAAAATAATTTCATTTTTTATACCATAGACGCAACTAATTTTAAAAGTAATAATCTTACTTTCTTATTTTAGAGAGAATAAAGTATGCCTATTCCACGTTTTTAGTGAAAAAAAAAATGTTACACTTATTATGTAGGATATTATGACACAGCATAAAAAAGATGAAACAACATTTCTCTTACGATTGAGATATTCAATTTTTGTTTTGTTTAATTTCAAGGTATTAGATATTCTAAGCGAGTTTAACTTTAAAGATGTTGAAAATTATTCATTAGAACCATTAGTAGTTAAAAGTGTAATAAAAGTATTAAGAATAATATTAATTTTTTTATTTAAAAAGTAATTCGTTTTTTAATGCATAAGTGTTTTTCGTTTAGAAATTATTTTCAATTTAAAATTCGAAAGGTTCTGTTTTTAATGTTTTAAAATATCCAATATCGATTTTAAACATCCAATAAATATTAGACCAAGTGGAATATCACTAAAAAGTGAATAAGGATCCATATCGTTAAATTAAATTCGTATATCTTACATTTATTTTATACATTTGTTTCGTTTTATTGGTAAAAAGTATAAACTTTATACAATACAAATCTTAATTTTCCTCATTTAAATTTTAAAAATATCCATACAATAAAGAATACCACTATCGAAAACAAGAAAAGGTACAGGATATAATAATTGTGTCCTCCTTTTGCTAGTCGTAGAACTCGAGATACAGAGGAAGATAAAGAGCCTCTAGTTCTTTCGAAATCGTCATCCTAAAATGAAAAATAATTTTTTTATTTTCTTATATTTTAGAATATTTTCCCGATATTCTTAACTAGTCAACATAACGAACTTACCATTCCTTTTAATATTTTGTCTTGGTATTTTACCTCTGCACCAATGTCAATGGACAATGATTTAAGAGCATAAATTTTATCTCTGAGCTCGTCAGTAACTCGTTCATTTTCATCTTCTAAAGATGCACTGGATGTACTTGGTACTGGTTCATACGCATACCCTCCTGTAGATAAATAGTTAATAGAATTATTATTCAATTTAAGGGTATTCTCAGGTCTTTTAAGTTTGTCACTGACTAGAAACCTGAAAATCTTATAATTACATGAATATCATATACATGTAAATGACAAACTTGTAACGTGTTGCCTGGGTTAAGTTCAGATTCTTTTCTCTAAATTAAATTTCTTTATTTTACTTAATGAATATTCGATCGCAAATTCTAAGTCTTTTAAGAGCATGTGAAAAAAATTCCACCTATTTACTCGTAAATAAATAAATAAAAGATATTGCGTAGAAGACAGCCTTGAGGAAAAGGTTCACCCACTGTTGTTTTCTGCGCAAAATATATATTTTTTAAAATTTTAAATACGAATCCTGATTCAATTTTGTATTCCGGATTTAAACTTCAATTCTCTGTTTTCCGGTTAGAAGACACCCTGTTTTAGTTACTTACCAGAGTGGGACCGTCTCATTTTAGAAAAATCAATTTTGACGGCTGTTAATAAGTCAGTATATTACACCATTCCTGGGCTCTGGCGAGTCGAGACCTACGGAATATATAACTGAAATAAAAATTGGAGTGAGACTAAACACAGCAATATGTATCTTCAATTTCATAGTCCCGTTATGTACTCTTCTTTGCGATTAAATTTATCCAAATCTCTGTTTTCTGTATTTAATTTTAACGATTAACTCTCTTAAAAAGGTTGTTGGATATAAGTTCTAACTTCAAAATCCGAACTCTTTATTTTACTTGAGAAATATTGTAATTAAATTTTTTTCACTCTGTAGCGGTGTTCGTTTTTGAAGTATATTTTTGTGTATAGAGCAAAAAAATTACTAATTTTAATCATTGTTGAGTAAAATGAGAAGAGATTAAATATTGACGTTAGATTTCGAATTCCTTATTTTAACTCAAAAATTTTAAAAGTAAACATTTTTTCGCTCTATAGGCATACTCTTATTTCAAAAAACAGTACATCTTCAGAGAGAAAATATATCTAATTCTAAAATTGGTCGAAATTCAAGATCAAGCGATAAATGATTTTTAAAACATTGTATATTACTACTATTTTTCTACCAACCTGTACCACACCCTTAAAAATTAAAGATATCATTGATATAAAACACTAGATGTGAAAGATCGTAGTGAAAACTACTCAACAAAGTTCTTATGTTATTCTAACCATAATTTTCGGTTTATTCTTGTTTATTATCAAGATAAATTAAACAATTTGACATAAAATATAGGTTATGTGAACATATGGACATATGTCAAATTGAAGTGGAAATCACCGTGGAAACTATACCTTTTAGTTTTAAATAGTGAAAAACGAAATCCAGAGGTCACAACATTTTCACTGTCATTTAACGACCACGTAGCAAAAATATATTAAGGAAAGTTTACGTCCAGAATTAAAACACGGAAGAAAAACAATGTTCATTTAAAGCCTAAGCAAGCCTAAGGCCGCAATCGTAACCAATCGTAACTGAACTTCTGAACTTACTGAACAACTGAACCCGTAACAACTAACAACCAGTAAGAGCATAGATCTCTGGTAAGAGATACCTGAAGATGGTTCTGTCCTTTCTATCATATTACTCTATCTCTCTTGCAGTCACGTGACAAAAGAAATGGAGCAATATGATAGAAAAGGACAGAATTATCTTTGGTCCAGGCAAAGATATTATAATATCTTTGGTTCAGGCTGGTTCAGGTTATTAATTGCAGCAGGGTTGGGTTCACTCTCAAGCCTTCTCTCTGTTTTTTTGATTGTAAACATGTCAACCTAACTCTGGAGTCTGGTTTCCATTGTCATATTGTCAAAGAATTGCAAAGAATTGCAAAGAATTGCAAAGAATTGCAAAGAATCAATGACAAGCTAGTCAATATTACGAAATTGAAGCGAATGAAATTTCGTTTTATGTATTATAAAATCAAGTGAAGTTTTTAACAGCTTCGTAGATAGTGGACCCGTAAAAAATAATGGAAAAGAAAATGCAGTCTTTTTTCGACAGTTTTCTAAAGTATGTATGACATAACCTCAAATTGAAGACCGATTTATCTATACATAACAAGCCGGCAAAAAAATGAATTGAATTATATTTTAAAATTTTGGATAGGGTGCATGGCCACTTCATAAAAAAAAAGAGAATATGACAGTTTCACTTTCTATGAATTTTTTTTTTTTTTTTGAGATAATGTTCCATACTTTCTTACTCTTCGATAACGATAAAAACCAATTTCAATAAATGTGACGTAATGTTTAGCATTTTGCAAAAATTGTAAAATACACTTTTTACATATCCAAGTTATAATATGAAAATTCAACCTCTTCATTCTACTTGTGGTTTGTATTTAGGGGTGCCGAACTTTTGCAAAATAGAGGAATTCGATATGAAGCTTGGGATGAGTATGAAAGATCTTCGAAAGTGCTTCCTAAAACTGGTAAAAAATTATTTGAGCCCAATGGTTCCTGGTTGCAACAGAAACAGATTGAAAAAGGTCTCCAGCATAGGAAAGATTTATTAAGTATGGAAAGAATTGAACGGAAATCTCAATTAGCTATCGCTGAGTGGCTTCCAAATGAAAAGAAAGTTCGAGTTTTGAAAAAGTCGGGACAAGAGTGGACAAACTTCGGTTTGGAAGTGAATGGTGTGTTATATTTGATTCCAGAGGAAGCATTACTGTTGTTGGAAATGGTAACTTAAATTACATAATTAAACATTTTAAATTTAAATGCACTTTCCTAATTAATGATCATTTTTCTAAAAAGTAACGCGGGTGAAATATTCGATGAAAAATAGCTCCACAACGAATTTTTATTTAATTAGTTTCCTTCTAATAGCAAAAAAAGAACGCGAAAGAATTGAGAAAAGAACTTGAAAAAATACAATACGAATTCAAAAGAAATCAAAGGAGTTCAAAATAATGGAAAATGATTTGAAAAAATTTAAGACTAATTTGATTTCTTTTGAGCTCACATTCTATTCTTTTTAACTCTTTCGAGATCTTTTGTCTTTAGTTTGTCAGATAATAGTCATTAGCAAACAAATTCCATATTCAGCCCCCTTTTATTACACTTGCAACTGAAATGTAGTCCATTTAATTGATTTCAGAATTGTATAGAACTCATATGGGAAGGAGTTGCAATCACATTACAACAGGCTTACAATATTCTACTCGATTCTGATACATCCGAATGTACTTTAGAAGAATACAAAGTTTATAGTCAATTTTTGCGATGCGGCTATCGTGTTCAGCGCTGTTTGCAGCCTTTGTTGAAGAAAAGAACAAGCTTGCGAGAAGTTATGATTCCACAAAAAAAAAAAATTATTTCGACACTAAATGGTTTTCAAATCCCGAATGATTGTTCTCAAAAAAAGGAAAATACTGATATATCAAAAAATAAATCTTTTAATAAGCCCTCTCTTGTTGCTGAAAAACGAAGTTCAGAAGAAATAAGTATTGATAATGCTAATGATATTAGTGTAAATAATAGCATTCAAGAAGTGATGGAGACTATTATTTCTGATTTGGAATTGAAGGAACAGAAAGCAATATCCGACAACAAAGACAGTGACCAAGAAACGCAAAATCATGATTTTTTAAACCACGAACGAAATGAAAAAATTACAAGTATCGATCCAGACTCTGAAAATCAAATACTGGTAAAGAAAAATAATCCTAAAGTAGAAATAATTTCCCAGGAAACTGTACTACAGAACGTTAAAATACTCAAGGATATCAATAGGGAGAATGACAATATAGAAAATAATATTTCTCAAAGGCTTGGAACTCGAATTAAACGAAATGTGAAACTTCTGCCAAAAAGAGTTGATCAGGTATCAATGTCGACATGTGTTCTAGAATCTTCACAGATCGCTGCAAATGAGAATACGAGTGAGATGCAATTAAAAAGAAATGCTTTATTGCCTCACCCAGATTGTTCAATTTCTAAAAAGCAACGCCAAGAGGTAAGAAAAATATTCAATTGCAACATTTGTTAACAGGCTTCAAAGTCTTTTTCCTATTCCCCTGTGATACTTTACCGTCAGTCCAATTTAATTTCCTTAACTTTACGCTCGCAATAATGAATATTTTTTGTTAAAACGAGGCCATTTACCTCCGCCAGTACGAAACAGAGGTAAATGGCCTAGTTTTAGTAAAAAAAATATTTATTATTGCGAGTCTAAAGTTGAGGAAACTAAAAATGCTATTATGGTAATTACCACATGCCCTTAAATGTTTTAATTTTGATACAATATGTTTTTATTTCCTTCAGATAATTGAACTTTCCGACGACGAAATTGAAGAAGTGCGGACCCCGCTGTCACGAATGGAAGTATTAAATCAACTACCAAATATAGCTACCAAGGATTTAAAAATAACGTCAGGAATTTTAAAGGGCTACATACCACCTGATATAGAACTTCGACATGATGTCTACCATTTCGAGCAAACAAAGTGGCTACTTAGGCAAAGGGCAGATTACTCTAATAGACTGCCTGAAAGAAATACTCGGAATGTTCAGTATACTTCATCTAACGAGAAAGTAAATGAAAGTTTTGCTTTTCCATCTACTAGTACAAATCCTAATCAACATTCCTCCATCTTTAATAATTATTCTTACGTACAAAAAGTGGCAGTAAGAAGTTTCCAAAATAATAATTATAGAATGCAGAACAATCAGTTCTTCGACTTCCAATATTTGCAATGGAATTTTAACAATAAAAATCCTCTTTTGCAACAAAATTTTTGTCCTCAGTTTGAGCATATCCGTAAACAAATCTGGCTTCAAAACAGACATATTCAAGCCCATAATTACAACAACGCCCTTTTAGGACTAATGGGAAATATAATGAAATCTTACTCAGTGAGAAATGAGTTTCCACACAATTTACAATCCGTTCCACCTTATACATGGCGGCAAAGTTCCTTGATCGATAGAAGAAATAACTGGAATTTCAGTAGATCAAGTAGACCAGGCCTACCAAATCAGCGTCTCAATGATAATAATCATAAAAATTTCAATTGCCCAAAAATAATTACAAATTTTGGTAAAGTGCAAGGGCCGTCAACGTGGAGTGAATTAAGGAAAAAATGGCAGGAAGAACGGACCATTACTATTAATGATGAAGATGCGCAAGAAGTAGAATCTGGAAAAGATAAGGAGATTGAGATAGTTGAGCAAGAGATAAAACCCTTGATAATTATTAAACGAAATACGTGTTTATCTGAGGTTACTGAAAAACTCAAATTGGTAAAAGAAGCTGGGGAAAAATCACAACGTCAGAAGGAATATGACTATAATATATCATACAATGTTTATTTAGGTGGTTCCCAATACAAGAAAACAAATCCTGGACCTCCAATGTGTCGCGTGCTGGTGATAAGGTATTATTTAATTTTTTTATTGGATTTCACTCTTTTTAGGCTTTGAATACTTAGATAATTGATTTTTTGAACGGATATTCACATAATTTCAAGAGCAGGAATTTTATTATGTAATCTTCGAACTTATAAATAATTTGAATTTCACCGCCATTGATTGAGATTTTTATTTTTCGTTTATTTCAGAGAAGATGATAATTTACATCAATTAGATGTACGACGATTACCACTCAACGAAAAAAGTCCACCACTTGTGATTGCTTATGTTTCTAAAACGTCGATATCGTACATCCAACTTGGAAGTGTATCAATACCTGATTTAAATTAAAGTGATTACACTTTGCAGAAACCTCTTTATTCTCTGCTGAAGCCATGATTTATTTTAAGGTAATTTAAGAACTTCTCGATGTAAATACAAATAAGGTATGACTTTGAATAATTTATTTACATATAAATATGAAGAAAAATAGAATACTGTATGTAATTTATTATCAACATCCATTATTGCGCCAGATAATTATAAGTCCTTGGTATTCAGCTGTAGCAAGGAGAGACTCGTCATAATTAAAGCAAAGCGCTACTACAGGTGTAGCATGACCAAGAAGACGATTCACTCTCGCAGCATTTCCTTCTTTAGTTGAATCCAGCAAGTGTACTGAGCCATCTTCAGATCCTGTGGCTATTAAACTTGCTCCCATTTGAGGGCAAAACGTCGATCGCACAAGATATTGTCTGCAAATTAGAAAGTATTTTGAATTATTAGAGCTCTTTAAACCAGTGACTGAGCAATTAATGGTCACTAAAAATTTAGCAAGATTGTTTTTTGTTTACCTATGCTTGATGGGAAACTTTTTCAAAAGAACCAGTAAACCTTGATCATCAGCAACACGATACAGGGACACAGCGTTGCAAGCACTGCTTACTAACAGCGTGGGCCATGGAAATTCTTTGGAAAGCCACGTACGCCACGAAATACTGGTCACATGTCCACCCATTCCCTCAATTCTTCGAAGCTTGGACAACCTATGTGATTCAGGTATAAGTCGAAACGAGAAAATAACCCCTCGATCATTTCCAGCCCAAACAAGGGTACCTCCACTTTCTTCACATGCTATTGACAAGATCTAGATAAAAAAATAATTTTATTCATTTCACATAATTTCAAGCCTTATATATTGTGCCTTACTGTTGGGTCCTATATCTAGGTTTTATTTCAAATCGAAATCAAAGCAATCTTCTGTATATATTATTAATTGAGTGATTTGATATCTCACCTTTCCACCCATCTTTGAAGTACCATCTCGTGTATATTTACCCGTCGAGATGTTTACGACCTGCAAATATCCTTGTGAATTACCAGTAATAACCAAATTATTGTTGGCCGGTACAAATGCACAAGAATAAACTTCTGCTGACATTGGATCATTTAAAACTCGTAAACATTCAAGTTTTAAGTCTGAATGTAGCTGCCAAAGACGAACCGTCGTGTCCAAAGATGATGAAACTATTAGGTCATTGCTAATACTCCAATCAATTGCAGTTACGCCTTTCTTGTGTCCTTCTACGATGCACACAACTCTTGGGGAGGTACCCGCCGCCTCACAAATTGATATACGACCATCAAAAGAGGAACAACAAAATTTTGATCTGTCGTTGTTTGCAAACTTAATCATCGATATTGCTGCTGTATGCTGATCAAAAATGTGATGCACTCCATCGAAAGCAAAATTTTCTGCTGTCGTTCTTTGTTGAGTATGGTCCAATTTTTTTGAAATTTCTGCATTCCTTTCGTCGTTTAAGGAGTAAACCATGCTGTGCGATTCACTGACGTCTCCGTAACGATGTCGAAGCAAAACATTGCGTAATTTTAAATAAGATACCTGTATACTGCCATGTTTTATCTGTTTTTCACAAAGTAACTGACTTCTTCGACGAATATAAAGAATTTCTAAATAGAGTGAGAAGTAATTAAATTAAGTTTGAAAAAGTCAAATGAACTTGAAATAAATTGGAGGGGGTTGGGTCCAAGGTCTGATCTCAAAATTCAGTTCTTCATTTTATCTGATTTTACATACTTAACGAATATTATAATTAGATATGATTTCGTTCTGTAGAGGTACTGGTTTTTTCAATAGAGTTATAGGTATAGAGTGAAAAAAATGTTTAATTTCAATACCTTTTGCGTTACATAAAATGATTGAATTTCGAGAATAGATTTTGAACTCCTCGTTTTACGCAATAAGCATAAAAGTAAATATTTTTTCGCTCTATAGCCACACTTATGTTTAAAAAAAGACTACATCTACAGAGGAAAATCATATCAAATTGTGATATTTATTATGTAAAATGAAGAAATTGATTTCGGAGGTTAAAATCTGAACCTAAGACTCTTAAGTGGTTCAATAATACAATTAAATGCAATTAATGTATTACTTATAAATATTATTCCATGCCAAGTAAGACATACCGAATGCTGAATTATCTGGAACCCGTAGAGAATTGAATTTTACATCGAGAGCAAACACTTGTTGATGCCAGAATGTGATCATTTTGTTTTGGGCCCAAGTTGTACTCATTATTGATTGTTCTAGTCTTTTTCAGAGTACAAGAATATAATTATCCATTTCTGGTTTATAATTGAATAAAATATTAATATTTGAATAAACAAATTAACGTATTCGAAGTTAAACAAATGACGTGTATAATTTTCTGTAGGCCAGCAAAGTCTCGAAAAGTTAACAAATCAAACAGAGAACATATCACAGCAATTTTTTTTATAAATTTTTTAACTCCAAGATAAACAAATTGTAAAGCAAACTCGTCTAAAAGAAAAACAAAAAAATTTTTATATAATTTTGCATATCTTACTCCTTCCAGATAAGATTGTTTTTTCCTTATTTAATTTTACTCAAAAGGGTTTCACGAGTTTTATTTTACAACAAAATATCTTTTTCAAATGTGTGGTTAAGTACAATGTCAATATTTGCATTTGCGATGCAAAACATTTACTTACCCAGGGCTGGGTAAGTAAAATATCGTAAAGTAGATACTTTACGTAGTCTCACGATAAATTAGGCAGTCGTAAAATCGTAAATTTTCAATCCAAGGCGAAAGTTCTTGATAGAAATCCAATCCGAATGAATCGGGCAATTCTTGATTTTGAAATCTGTATCCGATTGAATTCGAATTAAGATGTTGGATCCCAGTTCTAACCTCAAAACTTTAACTCTTTATTTTAGAGCTTTTAGAGGTATGGTATATTTATTTTTTAAGTAGAATTATCTATTTTTATAGATACGAATAAATTTATAACTTTAATACGTACTTTCCGTTTAAAATGAAATGAATGAATTTGAAGATTATATCTCGAAATTTTCGTTTTAATGTGAATTTACTTAACAAATACTAGAATGAATCATTTTTTAGGTAACAAGTCATACATCTTTGTTAAATATAAGTGTGCGGACAGATCGAGTGCTGATTACCTAAAAGAGAAATTCAATGCAGAAATGTAAATAAATAAAAACAACTCCAATTTTCAAAAAGCTCATTTAAGATACTATTAAACTGTGTACAGAAAAAACATTTCAATAGTAGTGTCGAAAGAAATAATCTACTATTAAGTATTTTACAACTTACTATCGCATATCATGATCTAACTCGAGAGACTTCATTACAATCGCAATTTTACACAAGTACTATTTACATCGTATTGAAATTTTAACATTAATTTCATCAAAATTATCTCTCTATTTTTCTCTCTTGATGAGATCTTGGACGGACGTTGGCCAAAACAATTGATAATATCTCAGACCAAAGATCTTTCGGTCTACGTAGAAATAATTGCTTAGGAGTGGCTATAAAAGAAACTTTATAAGGGTTTGAGTTCAAGTTCTAATCTCAAAATTTAATCTCCTAGTTTTTCTTAATAAATAATAAAATTAAATATTTTCTCGCTGTATAGGCATATTTCTATTTAAAACTAGGTACCACTACAGGAAGAGAGAATACCTAATTATAATATTTACTACGTGAAATGAAGAGATCGTATATCTCGATTATAATTTGGACCCAACACTCTTAAAATAATTTTGTTCGTAACATTTTACATATAAATATGTTTTTTCTACTAATTTGTCGCTTTATTCATTAGAATTAGGAGAATCAACTGTTTGAAGTAGATTATCGTTGCACCTTTCCTTGATACTAAAAAGTTGATTCTCATTGCTAAGATTATTATCATTATTATCATTATTATTTTGCTTGAGAGTAGAGCAAACTGTGTTTACTGCAACATCGTTCGATGTTGGAAGGTTTAATTTTAAACGATCCCTTGTGTGTCTCAATTCCCCTAATTGCCTATTTTGCTGTCCACCCCGGTCGAATTCTGTTTCTTTGTAAATTTGCTGCTGTACTTCATAGTCATCTTGTGCTCGAGAATGAGAAGGTTCGTCAGGTTTTGCTCCAGGAAAAAATTGACTTACATATGTACCATCACCAGCTTGAAATTGAAAAGGACGGCTTGAGCTGCTAATGCAAAATTCTTCCTCTCCTGCAAAGTAAATAATCATGAATGATAACAAACAACCATAGATACTTAAGGGTGTAAGATAAAAGTTCGAAACCCAAAATGTTACCTCTCCATTTTATTTAAAAAATACTATAATTAGATTTATTTTTGCTCTGTAGTGATACTCATTTTTTAATTTGACGTATGCATGTAAAGCGAAAATACGTATAATTGTAATACTTTTTGTATCCAGTGAAACAGATTTCCACTTTATAGACACATTTACATTTAAAACAAGAGTACATCTGCAGAGTAAAAATATATTTAATTCTAATAATTGTTCACTAACATGGGGAAAGAGTTCAGCTAAAATAGTACATTTGGAAAAAAGTCTTCACAGGCCAATGTAATTGTTTTAAAGAACAAATATTAATATTCATATTATCTTACTAGAAGTGGTTTCGTCATCTGATGAATAAAGATCGGTTTTTGGTTCGCTTATCATCTCTTCCCAATCTATAAAAAAAGTATATTTCATTTAGACTTGTTTTTATGGTAAATTATCATAAATTACCGTAAATTAACTAAACTGTTGTTAAATTTCTGAAAATTAAACTTTTAGGGTATTTTAGGTATTGTAAGGTGAATTATCGTAATTTATAGGTAAAATTAACGTAAATTACGTAAATTTTCGTCAGTTGAAATTTTTGATATTTTATAGTAGAGTAACTGAAAATAGCTCAAAATTTCAATGAATTTTTGGAACATTTTTAATTGAATCTTTTGCAGTGTTGCGCAATCATGCTTCCTCCATCAAAAATCTAATATGTAAAAAAATCAGGTCTGTATAATATCAAATATATAGAGAATGTGATAACATAATGAAATCTTGTGACATTTTAGTTACCTGCATAAGTTGTCGGTTCCCATTGTGTAGAAACATGGTCTTCTTTACTAGCGGTCGGAGCTTCTTTCGGATATTCGTATACACAATGGTATCGTTGTTTCTTAAACCACACGCTCTTCTTTTGATCCTGTACAAATTGTACTTCGTCGATCTATTTTCTTGTTTGAGTGTATAAAAGTAATCTCAAGGTAAATAAATTAAATAAAATAAAATCCATTATGTGAATGTGAATATTGAAAATAGACAATAAATGCGTACTTTATATGGACTGAAGGAAATCAACTTTTTAAACATGATAATCACGATTAAACTTGATCACAGACTTGTTATTTTTGCAAATGCATTGCACCTACCAAATCGTCCTAGTGCAGCAAAAAAGCAAAATATCGATATAAACTATTATTTTTCGATTTGATTACTTTGAACTCATTTAAAGGAAACCGATGTTGCGTTACTTACATTAGATTTTAGAGTTTTTTCTGGAGATCTAAGGGCTGATCTGTGAGGAGCTAGATTTGCATCCCAAGCGGACGGTGTAAATTCTTCTTCATCATCGTCGTTAACATCGTCTTCGACATCATCATCATCAGCATCATCATCATTATCATTATTGTCATCACCTCCATCGATATTTTGCTTGTCTGGCTCCGTTGACATCCCTTCTTTCTCGCAGCAATCGACAAGGTTTGGAATTCCAACATTGTCACTATTGGGATTCGGCTTACTGTAGTGCTAAAATAATTCAAATTTTTTGTTAGGATAGTTTGGAATAAGTAAATTAGTATATATATATATATATATATAAGTACGGAATTGCGAGAGATATTCACTTTGTAAACAAATTCTCCAGAGCTAGAGCTTGTTTCTTCGTCGTCTCCCTGATCGACTAAATCACCATCATCATCATCATCATCATTCTCGTCCTCCTCCTCTCCTACATCCCCACAATCTTCTTGACTCTCCCAATCATTTTCAACCACAAAGCTTGTCGACATTAAATCATCTTGAATTTGTAATTGAATTGGAAGTAATAAACCCAACGACCTTGAATCTTCTTTCCACTTGGAAGATTCTTCTTCCGGACTCGGTAATAAAACTCCTTCCCCAGTTTTACCTATTTTACTATACAAATAATAATCTCTACTATCAAAATCATTCGTTTCATCCGCTAAAACATCGTTTGATCCTTTCGGATGATTTTTCTCCACACTTCCCTCCTTATTTTCTACTAATGTAACTTTGCACATTTGAGTCTCCATAAGACGTGAACCTTCATCTGGACCTGAATCTTTAGAAGCTATTGATGTATCTTTAGACTCGTCTTCAAAAATTAGAGATTCTGAATTTAGATTGCTCTCTCGTTCTTCAAAAATAGGACTAAGAGGAGAATCATATATATTATATCTAATCGATATATCAACCCCGCTCGCACGATTCAAATCTTGAACTTCATCATCCCATTTGCTATCTTTTTCGCTTGAGGTCGATCCTTCATCCTCTTCCAATTCCGGTAATTCAACTACCATCTGATTATGAGGTAATTTTTCTCGGAGTTCGTTTCGAATCGCCGCAACAAACACTTCATCGAGTCTAAAGGATACATAAGAATTTTCGCTCTCTAAACTCACCGGACTATCATTTTCATCTCCTTTGGTATTTAAATTTTCTTTAGCAAGACTGTTCGATTGAAGATAATCATTATCATTTATTCCTATACTATAATCTACGTTCATCGATCCATCTTCCGCATCTAAAATAGAGTCCAATTCAAAGAGCACTCGCAATTGTTCTTCAGATTCTGCTTTTTGAAGTTCTTCCTTTTCAAAATCTCTTTCGTCTGGATTGCCGGTTATAAATATTTTTCTAGCTTCAGAATCTTCTAAAATTGAAGCTTCAGCCTTTGAGAAATTTAAAGTTTGATCAGATTTTCGAGATCTAGAATCCCGGATCTTTTTTAATCTCTCGTCAAATTCACTCGCAAGAGATTTATTCCTTAGATCACCATCACTTCCAAAAAGCTGCCTCTTTTTTTCGTTTATTTGTGGTCCGAGTGACCAATCCTCAGAATCAGAATCGATGTGTACAAGAATCATCAAATCAGTCACAGATTTTGATTTCTCTCGAACTTTTTCAGTGTAGGCTCCAGTTTGAACTTTCACCCTCCAGCTTTCTTCCTCAGTTTCAGAATCAGACTCGCGGAAAGGAATTTTAGGAATAGTTTCAACTAATTCTTGTGGACCAAGTCGAAACTTCGCTTGATTTTCCTTTGGCCAATCTTCGAGACTTCCACGAAGGTCCTTCAAACTCGCACTTCTAAGATTCTTCGTATTCGGTCTTGAACTTTCCCAACGCTCATCGAAGTCTTCCTTATCTTCCGTTTTTAAATGATCTTTTAGAATTTGACTCAATTCCTCTAGAGAAAGGCGTTCAGGCGCAGGAACCAAAGACGATTTAATAACTTCCAATATCTGAGATTCTTCGAATCTTTTCTCCAACATCAGTGATGAATAAACTAAAAAGTAGAAATATAATTTAAGAACTATCTTATTATTTTTACAGAGTTCGTGAAATTCTGCAGAACTTAATGAATTTTACAGAACTTGTGTAATTTGTCAGAACTCTCTAGAATTCGTGAAATTCTACCAAAGATTTAATTGATTTAACTGATTTAACAAAATACTCTACCCAAGTAAATTTTGAAGATAAGTCTTGAATTAAATTAAATACATCAACGAAAAGAAAATCTTCTGAAATATTATTTGAAATAGTTTTAGTTGAAATATTACCTACCATTATGGAAAAGTTCTATACTAGACTTCGACCTAGATTTACAAAGCAGCATCTGGATAACTTCTTCGTCGTCCAACTGATCGTAAGGCCTCTCGCCCCAGGAAATGATTTCCCATAGAAGAATAGCGTAACTCCAAATATTGGCGCAAGGCGTTATTTCTCGAGTTTCAATCGTAGTTTCGCTGCATTCAAGTGACTCGGGTGCTGACCACCTAATGGGCAAAGCTCGATCGCCAATTACGTAGTAATCGAGTGGATATTTCTCTACGCCCGTTCCATAATCGCCTAATTTTATTGACAAGTCGCTCGAGACGAGACAATTTCTAGCTGAAAGATCTGTATGGGTGAAATTATTATCGTGCATGTGTTGAAGTCCTAATCCAATTTCTAGAGCCATGCGGATTGAAATATTTTCTTGGATTAGAACATCTCGTGATTGAGGATCTCGATTAGAGCGAAGAAATTCTCTTAGATCTCCAAGCGGGCAGGATTCGAATATTAAAAGGTAGGGATCAGTTTCGAGGCAACAACCAATCAAGGCTAAAATATTTTGATGACGGAGTTTAAAATATGGTGTCGCTTCCCCGAGAAACCAGGCTTTTTCTTTCACTGTAGCTTCATCGGAAAGAATTCTTACTACGACGTTCCCGATTTTGTCGTTTGCTTTTAAGCTTTCGAGATGAGCGCGACCTTCTACAACTTTGCCGAACCATCCCTGTCCGATTTCTCTTAAATATTTCAATTTTTCCCTGGAGAGATGTAAATCGGAAGTGTTTGACCACTCACGACTTAAGTTTTGGTTTGGTTCGCCATTTTCTTCTTCAAAGAGGGAAAGAGTTGAAGGAGGTTTAGGTTTGTTGATGATACTGCTTTTGAGGATAAAATGCTCAGCAGGAAGAGGATCGAATTGCACTTGTTCCCTTAAATTTGTAGATCGTGGAACCTCTAATTCGAGACCGACAAAGGAGTGATGTAGGGTTGACTCGGTGTCTGCGATTCTTTCATCTTGAAATTCCTGAAATAAAAATACATTTACGTAAGTAATTTATAAAGTATGATATGAATTTAATAATAAAATTCCGGTTTTTAAATGAAATGTCTCGTAATTTCCCGTTTTATCAAGTTTAGAGGACAAATCGCCTAACTAATTAGATATGGAATCTCTTATTACTTGAAATCCTTTGGCTCGATGATTTCGATGACAACACAGACAACCGACCAATGTAAATGCCGTGATGCTGACTCCAAAAAATCCTAGAGCATATTTTAGCCAGTAAAACTCTCGATGCCAAGAGTCGTCTGAGCCTGCAGAACAAAAAGTCTTTACTACCTTATACTTCTGGATATATTTTTATCATTTTTATTAAGGGTATTGTATACAAGTTCTAACCTCAAAGTTCAAACTCTTCATTTTACTTTATAAATATTGTTATCAGATATATTTTCGCTCTGTAGTGGTATTCATTTTTAAAATAGAATTATAGGTATAGAGCTAAGAAATGTCCAACCTTAATATTTTTTTATTAAAACGGTGAATTCGACATCTAATTTCAAATCGTTTAAGTTTACACACAAAGTACTAAACTGATTATTTATTTTTTCGCTCTATACGTATACTTCTGTTTAATAAATGAGAACTTCTACAGAGTGAAAAAATACCCAATTACAATATTTGTTGAGTAAAATGAAGAGTTCGAATTTTGAGGTTAGAATTTGGATCCGAAAGTTTTAATTCGAATGAATCCAAATCCAGTTTTCATTCCGAATCAATCCAAATTTTCGATTAGAGTTCGGATTCATTCAGATTGATTGAATGGGAAGCGAGTCTTCATTCATCATTCCGAATGGATTTCTATCCGAAACTTTCACCAATGCTTCATTTACATTATTTACATTGGCAATGTGCAATCTGAAACTAAACAGAACTTTTTGTAAGCTCCTACCTGTCAATATGATAGGCGAAACAGGATGAGCAACGAGAGTTGAAAAACTCTCCCACAGAAACCAGCATATCCAGCATAAGTTCCGCATTGCTTTTAAAACATTCACCATTCACCGTTCACCATTCACGTCACAGATGCATATTTATGCCATGTTTTTAAAATCTTAAACTCCGTCGAAATATTGAAATAAACCTCAAACGAAGTTTGGAAGGTTTGGAGTATGGAAATTATCCCAGTAAACGTCATTCAGAGCTTACGCAAAGACTTTCAGCAGCTAACGGGTTGGGTTGAGATTGCTGAGTACGTTGACAAGATTCAACTCGGTCAAACTTAGTTAAAGACATCATAAGTTTTGATGTGAGAGATTGTAACTTTGTTTTAAACGAAGTAAATAAGATTGTATGAACTATAGATTCATGAATGCCTTCCCCATTCAAATTAGGTGTATACGTTTTCAAATGTTTTGTAATGAGAAACCAAACTTGCACCCAATTTTAAGGGAACCCATACAAGAATGGAAACTGTTTTCTCTTTTCTGTATTATATTTTATAGTTTAGTCAGAGACGGTCTGGTCAGGTCTGTAGGCAGGGTTGAGAAATGACTTGTTACTCGAGGTTTTTTGCGTAAAATACGTAACATACGTACAAAATGCAAAATGCGTGTAGAAAACCCCTGACAGAGCCCCTGCCTGAGTGGCTGTTTAAATCAAATGTTGGAAGTGCAAAGGGACAAAAAATCCCTTGGGAAGAACTGAAGTTTGAGCGGCTAAAAATTGAAAATCAAGCCGTTTCAAAATGTTCAATTAGTAAATGTATTTAAAGAAATACTAGCTACGACCGTGTTAGTTCATAGGTATGTTAATATTGTTGATCCTTTGTTACCTGTTTAATAATTTTAAAAACTATGATTTATCAAGCAAACAGTGTTGTCGACTTGTCGGCGAATTAAAGAATTAGGTTATGTTTATCATATGTTTACTTTTATATATGAAATGAGCGCAGTCGCCTTCTTGAAAACGTAAATTACGCTAAATAACTAAGCACGTAAATTACGCACGTAATTTACATGTAAAAACTATGTAAATTACCTAAGGTAAATTACGTACGCACCCTCATCTCTGATTGGGATGTAAAATACGAACTTATTAAAAAGTGTTACCGTGTTACTATCACGTGTTACCAGGTGTTACTATCACGTAAAACCTGGTAAAACTATCACCATTATCACGTATTTTATTTTACTTTCCTAATCCTGCTTATAGGCCAACCTGTGTTTTAATTGGAGTATGGGTTATGCAGTAACACATCCATCATGTTTTTTTACGTAATAAAATTTTTATATTTAATTAGGTATAATTCAAATAACTTAATTTCAGTAGGACCTCTTACATTTTACCACGTTCATAAAATCCCTCGAAAGTGTGAAATGATCGAGGTCCTTCTGTATACAAAAGATTATTTTAGAACTTTACGTGTTGTGTTTATTCCCTTGTTTTTTTATCCACGTGTTTTGTGTTAAATGAGTTTTAAGTCCTACAAAACAACTAAAATAAATTAAGTTAATGAGTTTAATGTACTTCATGTACTTTTCATGAATCAATCGTTCAATTGGTTCCATTTTACAGAAAAAGTATTGTGCTTACACATTTTTTCTCTGTACAGTCAATTACTATTTAAAAAAATGAGTACAAGGTGGAAAAATATCTAATTGTAATATTAGTCAAGGAAAATGAAGAGTTCGAATTTTGAGATTAGAGCTTGAATAGTTTCAAACTTTTCAAATTAAATCTTTAAAATAACTTAAAATTTGTTTACTAGATATGAATTTCTAAGTGAATTTTTACGTTGATTTTTTTCATATTTTCTCTATATTTTGAAAGTTATAACTGAAATTATTTTTTCAGATAAATGAACTATGTCTGAAGAAATAGACGTGAACAATGCTTTTGAAAACTTACTTTTGGCAGAAGATATAGCTGAAAAAAGTGGCTACGAAGAGGGTTATAAAGTTGGTCAAAATAAGTCTCTGCAAGGATATCATCTTGGTTATCACAGAGCAAGTGTAATTGCTGCACAATTGGGATTTTACAAAGGTGTTCTGGCAAAACATCGAAGAGAATTTTGTTCAACAAAAATTCTTCAACAAGAAAAAAAACTGCTGGAAGATATCCACAACTTTCCCGTGTATAATAGCAGTTCAGTGGAAATTATGAAATGCTTCGATAATATAAAATTTAACTTTAATAAATTATGTTCAATCGCAAAGATTAACTGTGTATATTCCGAACTCGACAAACTTGATTTCTGATTCTAAAAATATGTCACACTACGAAGATCACTTTAAAAAAATACTTACCTTAGTAGAAAAGTACGAGAATCTTGTAAATTGTCATTTGGTTGATTTTTTAAGCGACGATTTATGGAACAAATTCGTACCCCTGTCAATGAAGTTGGATCTCGAAGAAATTGCATCTAGAAATGTGGAAATCGATTGGTGGAAGACCAAATTGAGTTCTGAGCTGAACAACTTCAAAAATATTGCAAAATCCTTAAACTTAAATTCCTGTCCCGATGTTATAAATCTCAAAGAATGGTCAATGAAGCTTGCATCGAAAAAAAATGAAGAACCTAAGGAGGCAGGTTTTATAAGAAATAAACCTGACTTTATGAAAGATAAAAAATGGCATGAAGTTGATATTTTCTCGAAAGCGATTGCAAATTTCACAAAAGGGAGCTCCAATTTGATAATTGATGCTGGAGCTGGTAAAGCATATTTATCAGAACATTTATCAAAAACTTACGACATTCCTGTATTAGCTATCGAATCATCTAATTCTCATCACAACAGTGCTTTACGTCGTAAAGAGTTGATAACACGGAAAAAATATCAATCTGCTACAAAGGTACATTTATTTATGTAAGCTTTCTTAAGATTCTTACAATATGGTGCATTATTGCTGAAACAATATTTCGATTATTTCTTTGGAAGTCAATAATGACCTTCAAAAAAAAGTTTTTGGTTTTCTGTAGAATTGAGGGCTTAATTCTCGAATAATGGTGAAATAATTTTACGTAATAAAAACATTTTTTAAGGTACAATATATCATGAAAAATATAGATAACACAACAGACTATTCGGATTTGGTCAGTAGGCATTTACCTAACTGGAATCTCAATAAGAACATCATATTGGTTGGCTTGCATGCATGTGGAAATTTGACTCATTCTATTGCTGAGTCGTTTGCTAACTCCAAAGATATAAAAGGTTTATTCGTTGTTCCATGTTGCTATCATTTAATCACGGATTCACTTACGAAAAGACAGATTTTCTCGAAAAATTCCAGAATGCTTGCTCAGCAATCGATAGAGCGAACTCTTTGCAAGACTGAACCGCTGTGCCCAACGTTATTTTATCGAACGATTTTACAAGTTTTTCTCCGCTCTATAGGTATATTATTTTACATCTAATTGGAAGTCCAAACAAATTTTAATTAAAAAGTATTAAAGTTGGATTCATCAGAATTAAATAAAATTTATAATATTATAATTGTTAATAAATTTTAATTTATGTTTTAGAGTTAAGAATTTTAGAGTCAAGAAATCGAATCAATAGATCAGAAAAGTCAATACATTTTTGTCATTTTTTACATTACTACATAATATTAGGAGCGTTTTTTTGTATTTAAACAGGACTCACTGATGTTAAAGTCGGACGTGGTGCACCGCTGACTGACTTTCCGAATTACGCTCAATGGGCTCTGATAAAAATCGGAATACCTTCAGAACAAGTAAGAAAAATAATTTACATATCCTATCTATTTTTTTAGTTTATTCTATTTAGTTTAATCCAATTTTATTTTATTAATGATGAATATTTTTTTAGATTCCATCTATCGAGTCTTTGGCAAATTTGTACGAATCTTATTTGGACAGCCTGTGGAAGTTTCAGGTTTTCCAGTTACTGAGAATATGTTTAAGTCCTGTGATAGAAGCAGCCATCATTTTAGATATAGTGCTATATTTACGACAAAAAGATCATTCTGGTAAAGCAACGGTAGTACAGCTTTTTGACTGTGCAATATCTCCAAGATGTTATGCTGTTATTGCAACAAAATAAAGTTCTAAAAATGTCTACCATACATAGGTATAATGGTTCTTTTTACTTATTTTTAATTACACATATACGACAGAATTAATTTATGACATCTTCAATATAATAATTTGTAGTTTTTAGCAATGAGCTAAATTTCAAGATTAAAATATTCGCAAAGTCGTCGGGGAAGGGTTTAAATCAATTGTTCTAATTATAATAAAAGCCTGAATCATTTTTTAATTAAATTTTACAAGACAGAACTACGCGTTGCTATATCTTTAGGTTTACTTACAATAGGTTAGAATAACTTTTTTAATAATATCCGCACATTCCTGGATTTGTGAAGTCGTTATAACAAGTGGCGGAGCTAATCTGATAATATGATTATGCGTTGGTTTTGCTAATAGTCCCTGCTCCTTCAACTTCAGGCATATTGCCATGGCGTCTATTTCTTTATTAATGACAATTGCATTGAGAAGACCTTTTCCTCGTACGAGTGTCACTATATCTTTAGGAAGTTTATTCAACTCATCCCGAAAGAGCTGTCCACATTTTTCTGCTCTTTCTGCAAGTTTTTCCTCTTCTAGAACTTTCAATGCTTCTAGTGCAATTCGGGAACCCAGAGGATTACCACCATAAGTTGAACCATGTTCACCTGGGCCAATACTGAGTATCACAGGGTCGTTTGCCAGAACACCAGAAACAGGGTAGAAGCCACCAGAAAGAGCTTTCCCAAGAATCAGGATGTCAGGCTTCACTTCTTCGTGATCTACAGCTAACCGTTTTCCGGTTCTGCATAGACCAGTTTGTACTTCGTCGGCAATCCATAACACATTGTGTTTTGTACAGAGTTCTCTGACTCCTTTCAAATAACCATCCTAGAAAAAGCAGACAATTTAACATTAAATCCTGACAAGCAAAATAATTTTAAAACGTTATAAATACTTGAAAATAATTAAAAAGAAATAAAAAGTATCCAAATGAATTTTAAAAAATTGAAAGGAACTCAATTAATCGCAGAAGAGTTCTACATTGGTTCATTGCACTTTGTCGAAATTGAACCACATCACAAGAGTGTAATTAAAATAACTTTTTCAAAGTATATATATATATATATATATAATTTTACCTTTGGAACTACGACGCCAGCTTCACCTTGAATGGGCTCCACCATGAA
>JAUESI010000018.1:12145744-12167856 GCA_032275145.1 Synergus laeviventris | reverse complement strand
ACTTTACTCTGGAAGAGAAAGATAAAAACTATTAGTCCTAAATGACCCCCTCAATAAAGGTCTTAATTAATAGTGCGCGTTGGCAATGTCGTCGAGTCTATACGTAAGGCGTATATCAATAATAATCATAACTTAATAATAGTTTAATGAAAATATTATAAAAGTATATTGAAAAAATGTTTAATAGAAAAAAATTACATATATTGAAAGAAACATTAATTAAACATAATTAGATATTAATTAAATAATATTAGTAAAATATTATTGCTTGGCTTAGAAAAACTTTATAACATTCAAAATAAACCATTCATTTTAATTATGTTCAATCATAATTTTTTATTATTCTGTTTAAATAAATTTTTTAATATGTTTACATAGATCGTGTATACAACAATCTTTAACATTGTCTATTACATGCAAAAATTTATATTTATGGTATTTTTAATGACAACTTTACGACACGACATCATATGACTTACCATATACAGTTCTCAGAGTGCAGTTTGTTAGGTTTCATTGCAAAATTTATAAAGTTTTATTATAGCTTTATTAATATAAATAATAAGTACAATAACCGAATTTTTTTTTTAATTGAATATACAAAGTTGAACAAAAACTTATTAACATTTTTATAATTTTATTCATTTTTATTTACTTTTTAAGTAATTTACTTAATTTAAGAAATTGAAAAATAATTATTTTTTATAAATTGAGGCATAATCTTGAACGAAAAAGCCATCAATAATTACCTTTAAAGAAATTAAATATGTAGAATGTGATTTAAATGATTTTTAAATAATCTTTGATGATTTATATGATTTTCAAAGAGATTTAATAATATTTTAAGTAATATAATAATGTTCCAAAGGATTTTTTATTTTAAAAAATAAAATGTATTTAAGAAAGTCGTAAATTATTTTGAAAAGAAAGTAAATATTTGTCATTATTCTTAAAATACAATAGCTAAACTTTTTTTAAATGAATGGAAAATATATTGCAAATATTTATATAACAATTGCTTCGTCATTTCCATGTATTAATGATTATTATTAATATTATAATTATTCCCAACAATCTTTTGTGTTAGGAAAATAAAAATATTTTATATGCTGTTGGTAATCTTAAATATGATTTTATGGTAAAAAATGAAAAAATATGAATTTGAATACTTTTAATTACAAATCTTTCAGAATATTTTTCTGTCGTTTTTGTTCTTATAAGACGCCTTATTGTTATCGCCATTCACGACATCGTGCCTATCATAGAAATTTAAGTAAAAAGTTTCAATGTGGTTACCAAGGGTGTACCCGATTTTTTGACGAAGCGATGTCTCGTAAATCACAATTATTATATCGAACGCATTCAGTTCATTTGAAGCATAGAGTCCAACAAAGAAAATGTAATTAAGCTGAAAATAGCAAAGCAAAATATTTTTGCAACGTGGAAGTTTGCAAAAAATAAATGGACACTTATTCTCACCTTTTAAAACATTTAAAGGATCACAATCGTGAAACCACTACTATTATTCCATACTAATACTATTCCAGCAGTTGGCTTTCTCCAAGAAAATAGTTCTCAAAATATCGATGTTTAAGAAAGTAACGAGAATGAAAACGATGATAATGTACTTTTAGATTAATTTGAACATTCATCCATGGATATTGATATGTCCACAAACAAGAAAAATTTTGACATTAACGATAACTTTGAGAACAAATCGAATTATCGGCTCCTCTAATTGCCATCAACAAAGTCAGGATATTTTGAAAAATAATTTACGAACGGTATAACCCGTTAAGCATATTTAAAAATCAATCACTATGGTGATTAATTAAGTACTCCAGACTATTACTACGGTATAGCCCGTCAACTAGATAATTGGGTGTATTATTATAACGGTAAAAACCTAGAGCATATCGAACAGGACAGTAAGACTCTGAAGAAGACGTGCCCAGCAGCAGTAAGCACCAAAACAACTCAAGTAAGAAGTAAATTTAGCAAGTAAGATAGAAAATTTGTGCAGTTACTCAAAGTGAGTAACTTTAGGCGCTAGTATACTTCGCGAGTTCGCAAACTCTGCCATCGATAATAAATGTCAACGAATTACTCTGAATTAATATTGAGGCATTGTTGTAGCATCGATCCCGACACTCGCAATTAAAATCAAATCTGGAGTTCCACGCTTATAGGGAAAATTTAAGCACACAATACCACACACAAACAGACAGTTCCACGGATAAACAAAGTAAGGTTGAAACCGGCATGTCGACTCTAAATGTAGAAAATTTAAAGCGAGCGGACGAAATCAGAAATCTTAGTCAGAACTGTGACCCACAGTCACAAATGCTGACCCAGCCCTATGATTATCCGAACCACGAGTGACCTTTATAACTGAGGATGCAAATGACTTGCAACTTTTGCAAGAAAATGGGTCATTTGAAGAAACAATGCTATTTAAAGTCGAGAAAAAAGGATTTTCAGAACGTTGCACTTCAGAAAAGACCACCGGAAGGATTTGCAGAGTTTCAGCAGTCAGCGGACGATTACTCTCCATACACGGAAAACACTTTGATGAATGTACCTGCAAACTTTTAGTGAACTCAGGGGCTGCTATTAATCTTAAAAAAATTTCTGAATTACCCACGAAAAGAAAACCATTCCAGTTGAAAAAGCGTTTTGCTATGGGGAAAGAGATATTAACTACTCTTATCATGCAATAAAAATACCATATCTAGGAAAATTGAATTTATTTCACATAATAGACAACGATTTTCCCTTAACCCAGGAAGGTATCATCGGAATTCCATTCCTGAATGCATTTGATAGATACAATATAACTAAAGACTTTCTTTACATAGATAATAAATCTAATCAAATATCATGTTAAGTGATCAAAATTAAGTTTTTCTATATCTGCTTTAAACGGCTAAGCCCTATGTGAAAATTAAAATTGTCTTTTGAATACAATTATACGTATTTTTAATCCCCAATTTGGCTTAAGATCATGTGTTACATACCACTTTTAGATAACTGAGCACCTTTAGATAACTCGAGTTTTTTTGTAAATTTTTTACTTTTTCAACATCCGTTTTCACGTTCGTGACGGATATGCACTATTATTTAAAAAAAAAATTGTAGAAACAAACCCGGATTAAGGGGGGGTAAGGGTTTGCACTTTCGAAAAATCGAATTTTTTTTATCTTATCTTATTATTAAACATTTCAAGCATATATATCCAAAATTTTAAGTCGATCTGAGCAAAACTCTTGCAGTTATTGTATAGTTAGTCTCCTGTCTTTTAACACTATACATAGCTCTGACAGCAGCGTTTTTCGAAGATTACTTAGTTTTTCTCAAAACTACTTTTTCAAAGTCCGTGTTCACTGCCATTTAAAAACTACTTAACCGATTCATTTCAAACTTGGTACATATTTCCTATATATAAAATACCTCCCCCCAACGTTTAGTTAAAATTTTTTTTCACATTAATGGGGTTTTCCACCCACAAAATGGCGGAATTTTTCGTGGAAAATAGCAGTTTACACTTTAGATGGCTACCAACAATTTTTTAATGAAAAAAAAATAATCAAAGAACGTTGGGAGGAGGATTTGATGATACTTTGACTAAATTTTAATCGTTGTCGATTTCAGATAATTTTCGACCGAGATATAGTGAATACCGCAAATTGTTTTTTTTCTAAGACATTCTGGGGCAAGCTCTGTCACGGGGTTGTTTTTGAATATTTCCGCATGAAAAAATTACAGAATATTGCTAAAAGTATTCTTAACAATGTACAAAAGGTTTGAACAAATTTGCTCAATCCATACTTTTAACAAAAATTCACAAAAAATGTGTTTCTTTTATATGTTGAAACCCTTACCCCCCCCCCCTTAATCTTTATCGAAATGTGCTGATATGGTAACCCATGCCCTTAAGGTAACGATTACCAGTGCATTTACCTTAACTTTGCCGTTATGGTACTCCAACTTTCTGACCTTTTTAGAATTTTAGTTATCGTTCGTCGGACCGTAATCTTGTTTACGTCTAGGAAGCGTATTATGGCAGCTTCATACAGTACCCGTGTTTGGATGTGTAAAAGACTATTCAAACTTATATAGGCAGAATGATTAGAAAGCTGGTAAAATATATATGGTATACTTTATTAACGAAAACCAAAATTTGAAAAAGGGAATTTATAACGACGAGATTATTGGTAGAACACAAAATGAAGCGAACACAGGCCCGAGACAAAGTGGAATGTTCTTTTTAGAGTTTTAGGTAATTCAAAAACTATTTATGGTTGCAGATGGAAATTGGTAGTAGCGTAAGAAGTTGACATAAAAATGGAGAGGGTAGTAGAGGAATTCTCATTGGTTACAAATTGTAGGAGGAGTTTTTAGTTATTCTTTCTGTTGAACGCCACGATTTAGGAAATTTTCTAAGGTTTATGTTGTGGACGGTAAATGAATTTACTACAAGATAATTATAAACATAACACCAGAATTTTGCTAAACTAAACATTTCGTTGCAGGTATCATTGAAGGGTCATGTAGGGAAATCTTTGACCTATTCTGTAAAATAAAACTGCAGAAAGAATCTTTGCGAAATTTGTTCAAGTAAATCTAAGTAGTAATCACAATTTTAATTGTCCAATAAGATTTTCATCTCCAAGAGGGAATACAGTTGTACAGCTCGTAACAGGAAGATCATCATCAGATTCAAAATTCACAACATCATAACTTTCCGATAGATGTGTTGTATTTTGTGGGCTTGGAAGTACGTTGCCTTTATCTGGCTTTAACCATACAATCCCATCAGTTCCTATTCGAATGCAATCAAAGTGTAGCACTAAAACCGGTGCTCGAATGATTCTTGTTTCAAAGTCGACACATGCATGCAAATTTCTGCCAATCGAGTGAATTTCATATAAGCGTATGCAAAGGCCTATGAATGGTATATATGGCATTGGTATACACACAGATGGTGGATATTTGGCTGGAAAAAAATTAAAACAAGCATTATTTAAAATACAAGGCGTTTCTCTTAGTTAAATGTAATATCAGATCATAAGTATAGTATTGATTACAAGCAGATTGTTTATGATATTGATAAATTTTAATTATAACGTTTACGGTGTGACATTCTGTTCTTAGTTTCTGACCCAGAGGACGCTTCAGCCTACCAGGTTCAAATTTAAGAGATAGGATGAGATTAGATAAGGATGAATAAATGTTTGAGCGAGTCAATGGTAATAAATGTGCGTATGACTGCGGCGTGTGTAAGACTGAGTGAACGATTGTACATTTGAGGATGTGCGTAGAAGTGCGGCGTGTATGAGTGAGTAAATGATTGTGGTGCGTGAGTGTGGTTACGGTGTACATTGCTATTGTGTATTTGGTGTTTTTGTGATTATTGTGCGTGCAAATATAAAATATCATAATTTTAAAACCAATTTTACAAATATATTATGCCGTTATATTCTAAATGTATTTTTTAGATTCGTAGGAATTCAATGAATCAGCGTCAGATTCTGATGAATCTATTAAGCTTTCAGATACTAAGCGAGAATGCGTGAATGAAATTGTGAAAGCTATTGAAGAAGAGCGAGAAAAAGTTAAACAATAGATTATTGAAAATTTTACGACGCATAATATTGCCTCAACTACCGAAATCTGCAAAAAACATTTAGAAACAACGTCGGTCGTCAATGACATTAAAGAAATGCAGAGCCCTTATGGCTGCGTTAGAGAATATACATATTTTGGAATAGAAGCGGGTATTGAAAAATACCTTGAGCCTATTGTGCATAAGAAGGCAACGATATTTTTGCAATTAAACGCAGATGGAGTTTGTTTAACTAAATCCGGTAAGAAAGATTTTGGGTACTTCCAAGAAAGGTATATTACGAACCAGATAAATTACAAGCCATTCGCGAGATTTCATAACAGAAGCAAATCATTTACAAGCGAACAGTTTCATGATTTCGAATCAACGATTTAATTTCCGTATATCATGTTTTATCTGCGATACAACAGCAAAGGCTTTTTTAAAATGTACGAAGGGTCATACAGAGTTTTAGGCCTGTAAAAGATACGAAATAAGAGGATAAAGGCAAAAAAGCGTCACTCAAGTGAATCTTTCAGGGCACGCTCACAACCTCGTCATCATACTTGTATGTCCGAATCTCCACTTTTGCAAATTAGACCTTTCGTTAATATAATTTTCACGTTTGTGCTACAGTTCATGGACTTATTCTGCTTAGGGATAATGAGATGACTTTTGCTGCATCGGTTTGAGATTGCTGGCTGCGAAAAAGTAGGTCAAAAATTGAAAATGGTGGTTTCAAGACGACTTCTGATTCAAAAAGTATTTCTTATGAATTCCCAAAAAAATACGATCTTTAAAGTCATTCCAAAAGGGAAAAGCAACGGAATTTAAACTCATGCTTTTATATTGCGGTCCAATTCTGTTATTGTATATCCTCAATTCTAATCGTTTTAAAAACTTTTTGCTTTTGCACGTAGCAAATCAAATTTTATGCAATGACTAATTCATCAAAAAGTATGAATAGCATGCGAAAATCTATTTACAGATGTTCTTCCTAGATTTACGTTAGTTGTATTAAAAATTGAAAGTTTTGAATATGCATTGTACAGTAATGTGCAGCGAAGCCTTGACTCTGTTTTCTATTGTAAACATTAGAGTCTTATGTAAACCAGGATTGGGTTGATATGTTTACAATCGAAAACAGAGTCAAGGCTTCTTTGAAAATTACTGTACTATTCATGTAGCTGATGACGTTTAAGCGATAAGATGTAATTTGACAAAAAATTGTGCTTTCCCATTTAACAATTTTCTTGGGAATCTAACTGACCTTATTCGAAGTATTTACCTCCCTTTAGCACTTTGTCGCAGATTAAACAAATGACTAAAACGATTCTCCAAAACCACCAATACCATATAAAATAAAAATTTTGAAAAGTGTTGGAATAAATATCCCAAAAGTCAAGTACAAGGAATGTACTTGTGGCAAGGATCTCTCCTTTGCGGTAGCGGTACGGAGGTAAGACCTTTGTCCCGTTATTTACCTAAAAGAGATAGTAGGTCGATGTCTAGGAGCATCTGATGGTTGAGGTTGAGCAGTGTTGATACTTCGGCCTCAATGGTCTTCCCCATTGACTGAAGAACTCCAGAGAGGCAGTCGCCGAGCGGTGTTTCAGTGCCGTCGGACCGGAAGAAGATGTTCCCAGCGAAGCTGCCGAACTAAACTGGTCAGGAATAGAGGATCATCGCCAAGATGAGAAAGAAGAGGTTGAAGGGGAGGGTCAGGCCGACGCACCCCTGGCCATGGTGAAAGAACAGGGTAACGATGCACAATCGCACCACAATCAGATCACGAGTAACGAGGGTTCTTCGGACGTAGAATCTAGCCATAGCGAAGATAACATCAGGCATCTTTACGTAATGAGGAAGAGCGACGCGCCGTATTACCGTGACGCACGACTCTACACACCTCGACGCAAAGACAGTTAAGTCTCAACTGTGAAGCCAATCGGGTGCACCCTCAAACATGGCAGCAGTCGCGCCCGCAGCTCTGCAATCGCGACGGCGAACAGCCGCGCAGAATGCCATGAGAAAATCCAGCCTCCCGCTGGCGGAGTCGGAAGACTTGGCCACGAGTAGTGAGAAGTCGGTGTCCTTTCAGACCGAGTCGCTCACTCGGTTAATGTGGACACACGACAAAGCTAGCGACATCCATTAGTCAATAACAATAGGGTAAATTGTAAATTGTGACGGTGAACAACCGCGCAAGGTAAGTTAGATTAAGTCTCTATTAAGGCATACACATAACCTAAATTAAGAAAAATATTATGAACCATAAGTTATCATAATTAATAATAATAATATAATATTAAATAGCATTCTATGTATTATTTCCGAGTAAGCAATGCTTATTCGGGAAGGGGTGGAGTTGATATACGCCCATGCAGATAATCTATGGTAGACAATATTGCTAACTCGGCAAAAGCTAGACCTAAGTAGTTTGTAATAAATAGAATAAAAGTCATATTTTCAGGGAGCATAGATCTTAAAAACTAGGATAAGTCGAAAAACCTTCGCCACCGAACTTACAGCACACGACCATGTGGCGAAGACATTTTCCACTTAATCAGTTAGTGTAAGAGAGGAGGTATAAAGACGAGCGCGGCGACCAAGAAGATGTACCTCGCGCACCCCTTCCTAGTGGGTTCTACCCTCACTACGCGATCTACACGCGAACCGCGAATATAAAAAGCCGTATGCGACCGAAAATCGTCAGCAGGTTTGGGGCTGGATATCCGCTCCCGACCTTCTCTGACTATACTCACTCCCAGCTGGATGTCCGCCGCAAGCTCTCTGGTTCTTATTCGTACTCGCTCCCGGTTGGATGTCTGCCGCAGGCGCTCTGATTTTTTACTCATATTCGCTCCAGGCTGGATGTCCGCCACAGGCTACCAATCGTTTTTCCTCTCGTATTCGTTGTTTCGCTTTAGTTTCAATACTCGCAGTGAGCCCTCTGTGTCCAGAAGTTTATTGCCAAGGCGGCAGGTATTTTTTTTCTTTCAAAGCTATTAAAAAAAGCCAGCAAGGGTTTCAACTCAGTTATGAGACTGAGCAAGACATCAACGTCTCAAGTGGTCTCAAAACCAATACAAGAGGAAGCCAGGACCATTTGAAGACGAAAAATTTTTACCCGGGCCAGTAGAGCTCTAAATAGCATTAAAGTGGTTACACAATTTAAAAAATCCACCAGGTAGACTAGCAAGATGGGATTTAGAATTATTAGAGTATTATTACGAAATAATTTATAAATAAGGTTGTTTAATTTAAGTACCAGGCGCATTATCTAGAAAAAATGAAGAACCGATATCGTGTATTTTATCAATGATAAAGGAAGATGGGTTTAACTTTAAAAAGAGTATCGAGGATAATTGGTATAACACTGAAAGTGAACAAGTAAAAAATAATCCTTAAGATAACTCACATTGATAGATTAGGAATGACCAATTATATTTTTTCAGAACAGACCTACTAAAATCAAAATTACAAGCAGAATTAAATCCATGGAAGTTAAAAATTCCAAAAAATTTAAGGGAACAAGTGTTATTAGAAAACGATGATAGTAAACAATCAGGACACCTAATAATGGAGAAAACACACGCGAAGTTATCAGAAAATTATTTTTAGCCAGGGATCTATTCTGATACATTAAAATACGTAAAAGAATGCGACATTTGTCAAAGGATAAAACCAAAAATTAATAATCAGCTCGGTTTGATAGGAAAACGTACAATCGAAGAACCATGGACGGTGGTAGCTTCAGATATGATGGTGGAGATGATACCGGTGGAGATAATACCGGTAAAAAATAAATACACCACAACAGTCGAAAAAGAGATCCATAAACGGATACTAAGTAGATGGAGAACTCCTAGAATTTTGTTTACAGATAACGGTAGAGAGTTCGTAAACAAAATTATGTATAATTTAACAAAGAAGTTTGTAATAAGACTCTCAAAAACCCCTAGATATCACCCACAAGCGAACCCCGTAGAAAGGTGTAATAGTAGGTCGATAAAAACTGCGATCAAGGCATATTTGGATACAAATAAAAGAGAATGGGATGAAAACCTCAATGATAACTAGTATGCTTTGAACACAAGTAAGCATTCCTGTACAGATTTCACACCTGCATTTTTTTATTTTGGCCGAGAATTAACACCCATACAAACATTAAGAAATGATATAGAAAAAGATAAGGTGGAAAGAGTAAATAAATGAAAGATTATAAGGAAAGAAGTTATTAAAAATTTCGACGACGCGAATGAAGCTCAAACAAAGTATTATAACTTAAGGCGAAGGCGAATATCATTTGAAATAGAGGAGAAAGTAATAAAATGATAAAATATTATCTAATAAAAGTCAGGGAATAACTAAAAAGTTATGTAAAAATTTTGACCGTCCATTTATTATAAAAATGAAGTTATCCCCAATGATGTATGAAGTGATAAATAAAAAGGGAAAGTCTTTAGGAAATTGGAACGTAAAAGATCCTAAAAAATATAATAATAGAGAATGAGCAAACTAAGGTCACATAGTTCATGAGAAGGTGAAGGATATATGAAATAGAGAATAAGGCCCAAAATTTTTGTTAACAGCCCGAACCATCATACAGCCTAACAACTTCATCTGCAAATGCTGTTTCCGGGAACTTCCCCTAGCACAGACGATGTCTCACCACGGAGCAACAAAGAGGAGAAAGAAGAAAGAAGGAGACGGAGTGGCTACAGAGATGGTACGACTTAGTAGTGCGATGAAGATTGGAGGAGTTGAGGAAGAAAGAGTTCTCCGTGGAACAGCGGGGGGGTCGGAGAGATGTTCTGTAGACACGTAGGAAGGCCGAACCCCAAAGACTTCGACAACAGCTAACAGAAAGAAAATAGAGAGAGAACGAAGAAAAAGAACGAGAGGAAAAAAGAGAGAAGATTTGCGAACAACACAGAAGAGAAGAAAAAGAAAACGGAAGGAAGAGGAGAAAAGAATAATAAAAGAAAAATTGGAAACAATCAGAAAGCAATACAGAGAGAAGGCAGAAGCCGAGAAGAAAAATTGGGAGAAAATAGACAAGAAAGAAGAGATTTGGAAAAGAGGTGGAAAGATCATACAATAGAGATAGAAAAAAGAAAAAGACAGGAGAAAGAAGAGGAAAAAAGAAATAGAAGAGAAGAAATAAGAAGGATGGAAAAAAAGTTGTAAGAGAAGAAAGAAAAATTGACAGAGATCATAGAGGACAGAAGCGGACGAATAGACAGGAGCATAACAAATGAATAAGTAAAATCAGACAAAAAAATAATATACGGACGAGGATGAGGATAAAGAAAAATAGTGTTTAGTTGCCCAGACAGATAATTGGAAAAAAAAATTAATTAATGATTATATTTTATTTTTTTTTATTATTTTTGATTATATTATCATTTTATTTTTGTATTTTTATATTTAGATTTAAGAAATGTACATACGTACAGTTAAAAAAAAACAAGGAGTTACGTTAATTAGTAGGAAAAAACATACCAAACAGCAAAAAATAGAAACCAAAGAAAAATAAAAATAGAAACAACATGATTATAAGAAATAATAAAGAAAAAAAAACTTACATGAAGTGGAATATAATAAAATAGAAAACAAGAATAATAAAACTGAAAATAAAAATAAATAAACACCACAAGGTCCACAAGATAAGTGGAATAGTTTTAAGTTTCTGTTTCAGGTGCACACAGTGTTCGGAAGAAGAAGAACCCTTAAACAATTGTCGAATAAGAAGAGAAAAGATATTGTCATTTTCATTATTTATTTTGAATTTTTTTGGTATAGAATCGTTGAATTTTGAGTGCCAGGTGCACAAAATTGTTTGAAAAATAGAAATAGTTTTTCTTTTTATTTAAATAGAGAGACGAAACGAGTGTTGGTTGGAGACAAGGCAGGACTTATGAAAGTTGGAACACAAAACTAATTACTGTTGGGGTTGAAACCCCAACCACTACAGTGGGGGGGGGGTGGTTTATAACAGGGTTACAGCGCCAATCCTCCCCGTGACTAGGACGGGGAGCGCAGGCGCAACTTAGCAAGCGGAGCTCTCACACGATCTAGTCTCTCGAAACTCTCTCCGTGAGTGTCACTTATTTCTCGCAAATTGTAGTCATACATTTTCGCTCGTCAATCCTTGCACCGATACGATTTTCACGAATCTACCTGAGCAGCCGGAGAAGCCCCTTGAACCTCAACGCCGTTCTTCTCGATCAGCATCTTAGTTCGCCGCATCTACGAGGTAGGTCTGCTCTCATCGTTTCTCTCTTCCGAGAGTATTCACTTGTTTCCTGTTGTGCAATAAACCCTCTTTTTCTTAAACTGCTTGTCGTGTCTCATTGGTTCACACTTATCACCAGCCAACAACCATACTTCCTTTGTTTCCCTCCTTTACAAATAACGACGACCGTTATATAAGAAAGAACAGTATGCAGTCCCAGAATTCCTTCGACTCAATAATACCCAGCGCTTTCGGTGCACACTCAAGTTCATACCTAACACCTGCACTCGCCTTTCCGAGAAACTTTCTACAAGCGGTGTCTTTAAGCGAAAACGAACCACTTTTCCACGCTACAGAACTTATAAGCACTGTGGTGGTTCTCAACGGCCAAAATGATGCTGGGGAATATGGCTTCATCAATACCGTGAAGCGTGCTAAAATCCGATGCTCTCAGCTTGGTCTCCTATAGGACTATATCTTAACAGAGAAGATAGTTGGAATTGTGAAAAGAGCAATCCGACACTGTCGTATTAGTGACTACGATGACCTCTACGACACGTTAAAGACGAATTTAGCCACCACAACGACTCTGGAAACGCGTCGAAGTAAACTTGGGTCATTCCGGCAAAATCAACACTCAGTTCAATTCTACAATCAAAGATTTAGGAGCGCGTATAATGAATTGATTTATACAATTTAATCAGAATATTCATTTGGAATAGAGATGAAATTAGCCCTTCGGATGGAGAAAAAAACAACTACAAAAAGGTACGAAATGAATTTACGAGATGACATAAGTCATTAAGTGCGACCCCTAAAACCCAGAACCCTGAACTAAGCTCTACATCTGGAAGCAAAGGTATAGTGTTAGGAACTTTCACACGAGAAAGTCTCGACGACCCTCCGACTACCACCACACGAAAAAAATGCCTGCGATCACAAATGCGGATATAACCCTACAATTCTGTGAACCACGGGCTACCTTTAGAACTGAGGACGTAAATGACTTGCAACTTCTGCAAGAACCCACAGAAAGAAATCCATTCCAGTTGAAAAAGCGGTTTGCTATGGGGAAAGATATTAACTACTCTTATCACGCAGTAAAAATACCATATCTAGGAAAATTGCATTTATTTCACATATTTGACAGCGATTTATCCTTACCCACGGAACGCATCATCAGAATGCCATTACTGAATGCATTTGATACACATTTAGGCATATACTGATTGCCTTTTATTAAAATAATTATTTAGGTGTAATTCTTTACTTCGCTTGATGATAATAAATGTCGTTTCGCAAGCGGCTGCATACAACCTTTTACAGATTCCTTCAAAAGATCAAATGTCTGAGAGCTCGAAATATATTTCTGATCTCAGAAATGTGACTCAATTCAGAATCTTTTCGCTTAGCGCTCCAAACTTAGATACCACGATAAATCGCGGGTCCTGCCTAGAAAACGTTTCCTAAAATGAATTCAAACTCGGATACCATGATAAATGGCAGGTCCTGCCTAGAAAACACTTTATAGATCTTTACTGCTCGCTCACGAGCCTCATCTTATTATTTTCCTATTTTCTTCGTTATAATGATTTTCATGTCTCTCTAATTGCTCATAGGCAAAAAAATGTCGCTTTAGATAGAGAGAGGATAAGCAATCTTTACTGACTCATGCAAGAGACCAAGTCCTTGAGTATCAGAAACAGACTTCTAGATCTCATAGCTCAATTTCCAGTCAGAGTCTTATGCTTATGACTCTAAACTTGGATACTACGATAAATCGCAGGGCCTGCCCAGTGCTCATAAGCAGGAAACGAATCCAAACTCGAATACCACTATAAATCGCGGGTCTTGCCTAGAAAACGCTTCTTTAAAATGAATCCAAACTCAGATACCACGATTAATCGCGGGTCCTGCCCAGAGAACACTTTAGGATGCTCTCCGTTCGCTCCCGTGCCCCCGAACAAATTTCTCATTTTTACTCAACTTTTCCTCATGTTATTTATATGTATGTTAAATATTTATTATATTTTTATTTCTATAAATCAGTTTATCAATATTCTCAAATATATTTTTTGAAAGTTTCAAGTAAAACAAGGGTATTTAAGGCACGCTAGGAGTCTCCAAATATTACGATTTTGTGCTATTTTTGATACGCCGAAAACTGGCGTTTAAACTTTTTAGGGCATACAAATTGAATGAAATGGATCTTCACTGGTGAGAGAATGAGTATACAACGCTCAAACGAGTGTTTTGTCTTATGGACTTTTACACTTAAAATGTGTACGTTATGTACTTTCTCGATTTTGGACTAGTATTTAAATGAATGTTTTAAAAAAATTTATTGATGAAAATTATCTCTTATTCATAATAAAGCATTACTTAATATTTATAAAAGATAATATTTTGATAATGTACAAGACCTCCAATTCACCTGGTACGCTCCTGGGATAGAAAAAGACAAGATGTTCCACACAGATGTCGATAACAAAAGAATTACGATAAATGTTAAATATATCGTTATCTTCAGAACAGTTTATATTATAACATCTCTGATTTTTTCGCGTGATGTGTCTTTTTCAAAAAGTCAAAAATACTCTAGCAAAGGCTAGGTATAAGAAACGGGATTACATACCATATGCTTTACTACCTTTTCTTTTCTAAATCTTTTTCATTTTTTTTGACCGAGTTATCGTATTGAATATTTGTCAGTGTAGGCGTACTAGTAATTTCTGTCGGTAGTGTAAATAATTTAAGTTAACCATTTTTTGTTTTTTTTTTAAATGAATAGAGCATATGCGGTTTACTCTAGAATGATACTTTTCTTTTATAAATGATCATACGTTTGGTTGAGGTAAAGATGTATAAACGCGTTTCATTGAATATTTAGATTCGCTCCAAAATTCATTTGTATCGTTTTTTTCAGTATAGAACGGGCAGAACCGTAAAATGTCGCTCAAGGAGTTGTGTATGTGTGAGTCGCATATGCATGAGTGACTCGATTCATAATTTCAGAGAGTAAATGTAGAAACTGACTAATTTTGGTTCAGCCAAGTTATTCAACTCTATACTATTGTGGACATTATTTCCCGAAATGGGCCGCAGAGGCGACATTATACTAATAGCTGGACCACCTCAGGACATGTTTACTTTCAGCTTCTCTCTGATGTAGTAGTAGTATACTCTCGATTATTTCCATGATTTCATGGAATGAAACATTTCTATATGACTTGTTCTCCCTTTTTGGTAAAATAATAAATTATTTACCTGATATTTGGTTCGAAAATATTTCTTTGCCATCCATTAGGAGGTGCATTTGCAAAGCGAATTCCCGTGCATGGTAGGTTAAGTTAGCACACATGCGACGATCGAATTTAATGACCGGTATGTTGATCCTAGTACAACAACTGCACACAGAGTTCGCACAAGCACATGGTATACTCCTGAAGTGTATTGTAGATGAATTTGTGATTCGGTTACTGTCTTCCACATACCCCGTTAATGGATCACCACTTATTGCGTTATAATATAAAGAATTATATACAGTGATATCTAAAAAAAAGATTAAAATTTCATAAAATAATAGTCAAAAATCGACAAATATTTAAGATAAAACACAGTAAAAAGTAGAGTTTCTTTAAGATTGGGGATCATATTTTGAGCGTCGTAATATAATCCCAGGAGGTCCTATTTTAGATTTCATATGCGTTCTCCTGAAATTGCTAATTTCAAGTTGAGTAATGATCTCCGTTAGCAAACTAAAATAATTCATAAGAAGCATTGTTTTATTGACGCAACCTTTAGGCTCATGAATGCTGATAGTGTGTCGTATTACCGAAATCAAAACTTGGAAAAAACAATTAAAATTGCATTCAAATTTGTTTATTGGTTTCCTTGGTGTTTCAATAACCTCATAATTGACAGTTCAGCTTGCATTTGTCTGTTTAAATTACTTTTTCGGCATCAAATAAAAGTTGGACTGTTTTCGAAGCGTCCTACTGTAGTACCGAAATTCCGTCCTGAAATTATGTTTTATTTTTACAGTGAAGAGATAATATTCAGTCCTTGTATATTTTTCTGTAGTCTGTGACTAGAATTCCAAATCTTATGCTTAATTATTTGCACAGACGAAATTGGTCTGAGTGTTGATAAACAGATAAAAACTATTCATTGAATATCAGTTTTCGGTTTCCGTTAAATTTTCAGAAACCTTTTCACTTTTTGATCTGTTTTAAATTTTAATTTTTAAAACTTATCTACTTGATAATTTAAAATTTCTAAACATTTCTTGAAATCGCACACTTGGTTATTTTTAAGCGGCAGCATTTTCTCGATTGAACGGTTTCTCTGAAAATAAAATATTTAATGTTATTTACTGAATTCGATTTTAATTAAATTAAGAAAAAAACTAAATCATTAATTCTTCGAGATATTTTTAAACTTTATTGAACCAAACATCCTGAAAGAAGAAGTATCAATTAAAAATTTTGAAAAACGAACCGTGCGTCCTCAAAAACTCCAATTGTTTGAGTAATTTTTGTTATTTTTTATTTTAAAAAAACGAGATAATGGTTTGAAGCTATTAGGTAGTTCTGTCGAATTGTGAAAAAAACGCTTAAAAAATAACCAGGTGTGAGGAAAATCTTGTCAAGGTCGGTACGTCCGAAGATACGAAAATATTGACACACAAGTGTGGAATAACTTTTTTATTTGTTAACTAAACAGAAATTTAAAAAAGAACATACTTTTAAGCAATTATTTAACCCTATTAAATCATGAAAGGAGCACTTAGAAGTAAGAAACATTTAAAAAATATATTTATTGTGGACTGTTGAATATTTTATTTTTATGCAGAGTGGATTACTATTATTAAAATGTAATACCACTGAATGTACTACTCCTATTACTATTATTAAAATTCTGTTACATATTTCATCAAATTAGAAATTTCATACCTGGTATCCACATAACTACAAATTGTTTAAATGACCAAAATTCTCAAGGGTATATGGATAGGACAGGTGTTTTATACTTATGGATATATCAATATCCAGGGTATATGGATAGGTGCTTACCTGTCACGTCCGTTATGTTTGATGCTTCTGCAGAGCCAAATTTAATTAATAGAGTTACACAATAGCAAAACATAAAGATATTGCACATTATGAAAGTAAACGGTAAGTCCTTTACGGCGTCGATTCGGCACAAGACTGAAATTGAATGAACGGTAAAGTATTAATTCCAGGAGATTCCATATCATGGATTATATATATAGCCGCAGTAGAAAGTATGGAACGCTTCTGACTTTATTTAAGGAATCCACGTTTGACACAGATTCTGTATGGCTGGTAAAATAACTCAATTCAATCATGTTTCCAAAAGTAGGCCTTCTTTGTTAAAAGTTTTGAAAATTTTAATAAAGATGGGTTTCTAAGTAAGTGGGTTGCAAAAAACTAATCCTAAGTTTTTAAACTTTTATAGCTAATTTAGAGTAAGGCTCATTTATCATGGAACACTAAACTACGGGGGTCATATAGACTATAATTTTCTGAAAAATGTAGCGTTTCATGAATATTTTCTTTAAAATATTAGACGAAAAGGGCATTATTTCTGAAAACCATACGTTATCAAAATGTAGTCCTATTGACTTTTCTTTTAGCAAATTTTCAACTCTGTAAAGTAAATTTCTTCCTTGTATAATTGTGACAGGGGTTCTCAGGTCTTTTCGGTTGGTCACAAGTACTTTTTAAAACAAAGAATTTTTTTTTATATTACACTGACAAAAATTTTAATTTCATATACTAAGCTCAAGGATCTTACAAACTTACTTACTCAAGCTCCTTTCATGAATAAGAAAAGAAAGATTTTAACAGCTGAAGTTAAAAAGAAAGTCAGTTTTATGTTTGAATCAAATTTTTTGTGGCCAAGTATTTATTTTTTTGAAAAAAAGGTCATCACTAATGAAAAATTCGTGAAAAAAATCTGATGATAAAAATATTATCATAAATTTATACAATATTTGATAAGGTTGTCACAAAAGCTCCAGGGCAGCTGGATATTTCTTCAGGTAACATATTTTTTGGGGAGGTCAAGGTCATTCGTGAAGTAACTTTACTCGAGGAATTCGGTGTTGCCCTTTATTTTGAAGGTCAACTTTTGTGTTTTATAAATGGAAACCCCATTTTTTATATTTACAATGGATAGAGACAGAAATTTTACGTTGGAATATGTACCCAAGTCATAGGTTTAATTTTACCTTCAAAGTATATCTAAGGTCAGTTAAACCATTTTCGACTGTGGTTTTCATGTCTTGTAGGTGAGACTGAGCTAGACATAATTCGAGTCGAAAATTGTATGGGTTTATGACTTGGAAGCCATAAAGGGATTGAAGAGCATGACGTCATAGCTGCATTGGTAAAAAAGATAAATCGTTGAGAAACCTTTTTTACCGACCGATGGCGAAACTCCCTACAAATGACCAATAAAGTGGCCCTGTGTGGGGCAAAGGTAGGCCCCCTCTGTAGGGTCCATGTACGTCCCTTGTAAGTCCTACACGGAAAAAATTAGTTGTTGAAATTTTACTTGACTGAGTCAATGAAATTTCATTAACGACAATTTAGAAAATTCTGCGGCGGCCGGGATTTGATCTACCTACAAACGCATCTAACGCAACTTATCTCTAACAAATAAACCCCACGGCTAACCTAGCACATGAAATAAGTTGCAAAAATCTCAGTAAAGTGTGTACGAAGGTCCTCCAGAAGTTTAACCTTGCCAAGGCGGCAGGTATATTTTTTTTTCTCAAAGCTATTAAAAAAGGTCAGCAAGAGTTTCGACTCAGTTATGAGACTGAGCTAGACATCAATGTCTCAAGTCGAAACATTTTTACTCGGGTTATTCTTCATACCTCTGGGAATAGTAGCTTGTGAAAGTTAGTTAGTTTGAGACTTTAGTTTCCTCAATGACGAACAGTTCAATTCCTCTAAATTCTGTACATTAATTAAATATTTTTCCAACCACATCTTCTTTTCTAACCCCTTTACGTAGATTATACGTTCACCTTGCAATGTTTCTTGAAGTAGAGATCGTAGTTCTTTATATGGTATTTCAGCAGCAGACCAGTGAATTCCATGGTAGTTTCGTGTGATCCATCTATTTTCACTCCTAGATCGTCCAGAGTGACCTTCAGTTTCAGGGTGGCGTGGCTCAAAAAGATAAACCGAAGGTTGAGCTTCTTCTTGAAGCGGGAGAATGGCCAGCTCCTTGAAGACAAAGTCGGTTTAGGATTCCTTGAAGCCTTGGATGTCTACGATGTACTCCATTTTGCTTTAAACTAATTTTTCAAGTCTGGGTTGACTCTTTTATACGCTCATATTATCCCTCACCACCATCTCAAATTAATTTTTTTACAGCGCCACTAATGGTTTTATATTAAACTATTCGATCATGAATAATTAAACAATATGCTGCTGTATTGGCAGGGAAATTATCACGTGATTCAAATTCGAGTCTTACATCGACTGAACTCTGTTTTAAAAATTCATTTTGTTTTGGGCAATCAATTACAATGAGTGGAGCATTATCCTTGAATAGGCTCCTCTTTAACAGAGGTTTAGACTCTTTCCTATAATATGAGTTTTGTAAATTAGCATACATATCATATAATAATGCAAACTGATTCTCATCAAAGTTTAAATTTAAATTACTACACGGGTAATATTGAGAATTTAAAAAAAGTTTAACGGCTGTAATGTTACAGTGGTCAAAGAGATTTTCATATCTTTTCCGCTGACCTTTTCGAGCTGGTTGGAATTCTAGTATAACATATCCTGGTTTTTCTAATTGCATTGCAGTTTATACGTGCCACACATGTTTCTGAGTTGCAGGAATTAATGGATACTCGTACATTTCCCATGATCAAAAACTCATTGAAATAAGGGAATCTTTTTCAATATACTTTTGCAGTTGTATCTTGTAACGATCTGCTGGTAATAAATAATGAACCATCCACTCCAGCTGTTGAAGTAAAATTTTGAATTCTAGAACATCTCCTTCTGCTGGTTGAATAATAGCATTAGTGTCTCTACGTGATCTTGTTAAGATAAGTTCATGTCTGGCATTCACAATAACCTTTTTATAACCTTCTGTAAAACCCTAAAATCATGCTGAGTGGTATATTTTCATCAAAGTGTCCAGTGTTATTTGTGATTCTAGTATTCATATCTGATGCAAGCCAACCTGCATTTGCAATAGAATTTCCTTGACTAGGAGTTAGAGAAATACATCCTTTCATTGTACTAGTATGTCCAACACTTTTGCATCGGTCAATCTCAACACCATTCAACTCGTACTGTATTTCATCGAATAAAAAGCTAACTGGAGCTTGAATATTTAATACAGCTACAAGTAAAAACTATATATGGTAAATTATTATATTATTTCTCTTTTGTTTCCTTCTACAAGTCTTAGACCTAGTTGTTTCAGGAAGAGCATGTTCTGAGATATTAGTCTGTTGCAAACTGATTGGTTTCTAACATGTTGGTTTACTTATATAACTTCCACCCACTTTACGGTTATAAACAATACCCATCAAGTTAACTTTACATGTAATCGGATTGTTATTCTCCTCGAAAATTCACCAAGTTTCCGTCTTGATCAACAATGCGAAGCTAAATATGATGTATTGTCTTTACGGCGATGGGAACATAGATGAGATGTGATGGTACTTCCGCGATCTTATATCCTGGTGGAACTATTAGGAAGAATTCATGAATTGTATGCACTTTACGACTGTTAATATATGCTCTGGTTGTAATATTGCATTCAACTCTGAGAGCATTTACTTTGAGGATGGATACTGGTAAATCTGGTGTATGATTCTTATTAGCTTCAAAAATACGTGATGTGAATCCCAACAGTTGACCAATAGAATCCTTTTGCTTAAAGTCGACTTCAAGATTACTCTTGATTTCACTACGTAATGTATTGTTATTGGGTTTAATAGTTATTATAACGCCTTTTGTTTCCAAATTATTTTGTAAATAATATATTGTAATATTATAATCTAATTGTAAATTGATTTTGTTTATTACTATTGTTTTTAGCAACCACGAAGCTTATAATATACATTCGGCACTGAGTTTCGGGATTCTCAAATCGAAAATTTTGTTGGGCGCCAGATCTTTTTCAGATGAACTTAAATCTCAAATCTTAACTCACTCTAATTTTCTCAATAATTTCCAATAATCAGGACTTTCTTGGCCAGCCGATTATTGAGCTATACAAAACCGTAACACTCTAAATAATCTCCGATAGTCAAGGCTTTCTTGGCCAACTGACTATCGAGCTATACCAAAAACTACAAAATTCGTCAAACTAAAGATGTTAACTCCGAGACTCAGTGAACCGGCAATTCCTCGGCTAGCTAGGCACAACGCAATTTGGTAGAGGGGGTAGTTTAGGCTGCTTAGGTTAGCTAAAGGTCACTAAATAATTACTCCCAAACATAAAAAAAAATTCACAGAGTTTATTAATAGATAAAAGGAATCGATATAAATCAAATATTAGATCACTTAGGATCTCAACAATATAAGTCGAATTATAACCTTAAATCAAACAAAATCGTATTCCAAATAATGAAATGAAGTTAATCCAAAACAATCTAAAATAATCTAACGTCTAACAACGACGTCAGAGCTCCACCCGACACGCTTCCATGAAACGGTAAATAAACGAAACTAAATCGGCATTTAACATTAAGAGAATACAAAGACGCAATTAATTTGGAATAAACAACAAAATGGAATCTGCGAATCACATTGCTGGTGTAAAGTTAACAATGGTGGTTTCCAAATCAGATAAATTCGGGGAAATTATCAGCAATAAAGGGCTTAATTCCGCCACAATGGCTTCTTATTATTCAAAAGTCAAATTATCGTATCTAGTGCGTTATATTCAAAATATACATAGGTTTCTCATTAATCGGCAATATCGTCGAGAAAGGGCAAAATTCACAATAAAAATCGATAATCAATAATAGGGGAATGATTATTCAATCCAATATCGAAACTTTACGTATCGCAATTATCACAAAATATATCAGAAGAAAAAGGCGATATAGAGGAAAGACACTGTGTTCACACGCTTGACAGAATTCGTAAAATCATAAAAATCATGTCTTAAAAGTTATCCATGTGAACAGAGTTTTCGCCAAAAAGAACAAAGTACTTTACCAGCTAATTCGTAGTGTCAATCTGCGAGGATGTG
>JAUESI010000018.1:12133817-12145644 GCA_032275145.1 Synergus laeviventris | reverse complement strand
TCGGAGCGCCACCTGTAATTTTCACTTCCCCTCCGGATCGTAAGCGAACAGAAAAGTGGGGGCGATGCATAGGGCTGATTTCGATGCCGTGAAAATTGTCGAACTTGAACGGACTTCTCTTTTAAACACATTAGAATAGAAAGAGAAGGCCGTTCAGATTCGAAAGTTTTCGCGGTTTTGGCGGCACGGAAATACGGAATCCCACCGAATGGAAAAGCTTGCGTCTCTATCAGGATCCGCAAGATGTCGTGACCCGATCTCAGGGCCGTTTATTATATGTTAATAGAGTTCTAACTGGTTCTAACCAAAAACATATCAGTGCGGTTCTAACTAACTGCTAAATTTCTCAAGGATGATTAGTAGCAAATCCCAAAATTACAATTCTTTTCTTTATTCACTGGGGAAATTTCTAAGTTATTATAACTTTTCATATTTACCATGAATTATTATTTATAATTATTATATATACTGATATATATATATATATATATATATATTAATATTACACAAATATTAAGTATCTAAATAATGTGATCGCAGAATTTATTCTTATAATTAACTTATTTCTAAAGTCTCCTTAGTGGATCTACAATTCTACCATTTAATTATTTAGTTTATAAGCATTTAACAGAATTTAAAATCTATCACGTGATCATAAGCCAGATTGGCTTATGGCAGAGATATGGCAGAGATGATCTCTGCTTATGGTGCCTATGGTATAATGACGGTTTGTGAATGCGCCTTTATTTTTAGTAATAAAGATGAGCACGCATGTACACTCATCACAGATCGTAACGCGTTGCGTTGTAGCAAATGTAGTGATAATGAAAGAGACAAAACTATACATCTATCTCTTTTACACTAAGGGCACGCAAAGCAGCACAAAGTATGTACAGTCAGAGATCTCGGGTACAGTAATGTCAACCTAACCCTGCTAATTATATTAGAAGTATTAATAACGCACTAATACTTCTATCTCTCTCACTCTCATGGGTTTGCGCAAAAACGTAATGCATTCCGGAATCATGAGACGCCTTCCTAAGGTTGTCGCTCTATAAATAAATACCTGTAAATATAAATAAATATGCAATGCGTTGCGTCGTAATGAAAGTGAAAGAAACAGAAGTATACTTTCATCTCTTTCACTTTCACTGAAATGCAACGCAATGCGGATCCGTGGATGTCTTTCGGCCAGCGTGGAAATTATAGATGTTCGGCTGTAAAATATCTAATGAATTATTAAAAAACATGTCATTAAGGTCAAACATTTTATTTACTCATCTCTGCTCTGAGTTGCTAATTTGCATTTGTGTGAAAAAGCCCTTACTGTAGCAACGATTCAGCGCCGCAATCGTGGGCCGGTCGTGTCGTCGAAGCAATGCGCGCGCATCTATTGCCAACTGTTATAATTTTTCGACTTTCAAGGCAAAATATTCACTTCTGATTCACTCTATATATAATTACAATTTTCAACACTTTACAGCTCCACTTAATTATTCTGATTTAATAAAAAGTCCTAAAATTTTCTAACCCCGTGTATAAATCTGATTGAAGGCATTAAGAGATACGGTCTAGCGACCAAAAAAGTTGGCAAGAGATGCGCGCGCATTACGTCGACATTGCAGTTGGATTGCCACAACACTAATTTTACAAAATCTATGGCGATAACTGTGAAGTGAAGTGAAAATTGTGAACATTGTCTGACGTCTGACCTGGTCACCATCTCTGGTCTGACTGTCTGACCTGGTCTGACTTGTGAATGCTATATCGTCATTATCGTCGAGGGAATCAAGCTTTATACTAACCTCGAAAAGGTTCGTTCCCGTCACCGATGCCGCCGATCCACCTTTTTCTCAAGCATCGTTTATCACTTTATTGAGGTAGTGGATAGTAGTAGCTTCTACTTCTGAATGTGAATTCTGCAGCATCGTTGTAAAACAGCATATATAGGAAGATTTCAATCATCTAAGTTTAATTTTCTCGTAGTACGGAATCATTTTCTTTCAGGTATGTTGAAAAGCATTTAAGGCTATATTTGAAAACACGCCGGAAAACAGCACCGGTCGGCTATGCCAAATCTTGTTTATGCTCTTTCTTTTACAATAACTGTGTTAAAATAACTGATCCTTAACAATTTTCACATTTCTTTCTGCTTTCCAAAAATGCAGTTTATTTGAAAAAGTACGATATTTTTATTGCAGATCAACTCCAAACGAAATCCGAGAGCTCTTTCGAAGGGCTGTTTAATTGTTAATAATTGTTTCAAAGCAATAATGCTTAGTTGTGTTTTCTTTCTTAATTCTGTGAAAAATGTGGCTCGACTTTTAAGCGTCGAAATTTTACTTACTTTTTGCGTAGACGTAGACCTTAGACTAGATGCGTGTAATTCGAAACTGTTTTCAGAAAATGGATGAAGATTTTGCCAAACTGTAGCTTGGAAATCAATAAGCACAGTTTCATTTATTTTCAGTTTTTAACTCTAACGCTTCTTCCTATCTTTTTATTTTTTTTTAGTGGACGTATTTGTTATTTTTTGTGCAAATTATAGGTTCTTTTTTTGTCGTACAAAATTTTTTTATCAATTTTAATAAATTTTTAAGCCATTTTCTGATTCCATAAGGGCCCGTTAAAGCTTTATAATTCTTACGAATTCTGTGAAAACTCTTTGGATCTTTTAGTATACCGAGAAATGATTTCAAATTCTGTGAAAGTCAGTACAATTCATTTAATTCCTTGAAATTCTTTAAAATCCTTTAATATCTTTTGTCCTTTTTTTACATTTCATGAAAGACCGTTTTGTTTATTAAAATTTCACGAAATTTTTGAAAACTCAGTAAGAACTCATGCAAATCTTTGAAAATAAAAAATGTGTTTATTATTTCATGGGTTTGAATCCTTTAAGGGCGTTGAATCTAAGTTCTAACCTCCAAACTCAATTTCCTCATTTCACTCAGCAGATATTAAAAATAACCATATTTTTGCTCTGTAGGGAAATCTATTTTGAACAAAAAATTTGAATAAAGATTTTTCAATTCCAATTGCATGCAAGTTTCAATTAAATTTACTTGAATACCGAATGGTATTTGCCTAAAAATTGTCCTGGAAAAACCGGAAAAGGTTTGGAAGTTAAAAAGCGAAGCGAATATTTGAATTTATTGGATTTCAGAAATGTCGGAGTCCGATTTATTGTCGAATGAACAGCTGGAAGGCCTTGAAGGTCTTGAGAATGGACAAGATGGTGATGCTTTAATGCATAATGATGGTGTTCGACGTGATTTCACTGAAGCTAATATGGATGATCCGGTAAGTAGTAATAACTTTTGAAACAAATACTAGCTTAGATAAACTGACAAATATTTCATTTTGTTTTAGGAATTAGAAGCTATCAAAGCGAGAGTAAGAGAAATGGAAGAAGAAGCAGAAAAATTAAAGCAGCTGCAATCTGAAGTTGATAAGCAGATGAACATGGGTAGTCCTCCCGGAATAAGTAAGTCTTTTTAGGTTTTTCTTTTTGTATTAGAAATAACTTCCTAAAAAAATTTTCTTGTAACCGCAGATAAAATTAGGAGAAAGTTGCCGTCACTAGATCCTTGTAAACAATGGGTATTTTCCATTACATATAATTTTGGCATGATTCCGGCTATGAAATTTACGCGAGCTTCTGATGGATACTTTCTCCCTTTCAACAATTAAAATTCCATTAATTTCAGTTCCCAAGAATCACGGAGTGGCTTGATAATTAATAATTTGGAAGTAATAGAATTTTAATTTTTTTATTATTCTAGCTAGTCCATTGAACATGTCGATCGAGGACAAAATGGAAGTTGACAATAGGTCTATCTACGTGGGAAATGTAAGTATTTTAATTAATTCTTTCGTTCGTAAAATGTGTGAGATGCTACTCATTTAAGAGTGTGGACTCATTCCTAAACGTATGTAAATAAAGGTCGACTATGGCGCAACTGCAGAAGAATTGGAAAGCCATTTTCACGGATGTGGCAGTGTCAACAGAGTAACGATTTTATGTAATAAGTTTGATGGTCACCCTAAAGGCTTTGCATACATAGAATTCGCTGATCGAGATTCCGTACAAACAGCAATGGCTCTGGACGATACAGTGCTCAGAGGCCGACAAATTAAAGTAATGCCTAAACGAACAAATAGGCCTGGAATGTCGATGACAAACAGGTGTGCATACTTATGTGGCAGACATTTATTTTATTTATAAATTAATTTTTGTGAGAATTCAACTTCTGTCGCGAGGCATTGTAATTGAAAAATAATTATTTAACAAGTCCATTACATAAATATATTTTAATAGAGGACCAAGGGGAGTACGTGGATATCGAGGAATTACTCGTGGAATCAGTCGTGGAAGTGCATATTTTGCAGGGTACAGACCTACTAGGCGACCAAGGTAAGAACTTTTGTTTATATATTCATAAATAAATGGGCATTCTCCCTTTATTATTTACTAGCAAAAATTTATCCGTCGTTGTCCGAGATTTCAAGAGATTTAAAGTGACTAAGGAATCTCAAGGGATTTTGAAAGTATTTTAAAGCCATGTATAAGTCACGGAACTTAGCGCTTGAGTAGAAGGCAACCTGTATTTGCTTTACCTGTATTCTTTGCCATAAACTTCAGTCTTTTAGGGATCACATTAATAAACTAATAATAAAAATTGATTGTTCGTAGCAGATAAAAGTAAAGAAAATGATAGGGAACGTTTATATGCTGACTAAAATAAATTTTCTCTACTTATTTCAAATGAGATGCCTGAAAAAGTTAAAGCTAGTAAGACAGGAATCGAGATTTAATAGAGACATTCAAAGGATTACAAAATATTTCCAGTGATTTATAATGAGTTTAAGGAATTTCAAGATTTTTTAAAAAATCTCGTGAAATTTCTTGATAATCTTAAAGCTTATCCAAATTCGTTTAAAATGTCAATTTAATTTTTTTTAGAAGTTACAGACGTGGCTACTACATGCCGTACTGACCATTTTAGAGGATCTTGCTGCCCAGTTCTAAGGTAATTATGAAAAAATATCTAATTGTAATATTTCTTGAACAAAATACATAGACTGAGATTTAGGCTAGAGCTCGAGTCCTTGCATCCTTAAAGTTAAAAATTAAAGATGCACAGTTAAAGTGAACCTTGAAATCTCAGCATTAAAATGAGCTCAAGAAACTCGTTCTTTTTAAAAGCTAGATCCAATTCATCATTTTTTTTTTCGGATTGAGTTTTCATTTGTCAAGTGGCAAAATATTTTTCAAAGGGATATGTTTCAGAGAAAAAGTACTATTTCGATATTATTTCTAATTTTTTTTGCAGGTCAACGGGACATAAAGGCAGATCTAACAAAGATGCGTGTACTGTTTTCGTACAGAAATAGATGGTCCATAAAGGTCCACACGAACTTGAGGTGTTTTGTAGAACTATTGTTCCAGAAATACCTCTACATGTAACATACTAGTACTAAAATATATCATTACCCTTTTTTCACGAAAACTGTAGAAGGCAACCTGTATTTGCTTTACCTGTATTCCTTTTGAAATTTTGGCACCATTTTTGAAATAATTATACATTTAAATACACGAATTTTTTTAATTTTAATATACGTAATAGAAATTTCTTGTACCGGAGAATAATGTCAAATAGACATTTACGTACGTCGATATATTTGAACTATAGCCGTTGCAAAAGAAAAGATTTTGTAGAACTAATTGACAGAATAACTCAGAAATAAAGCAGAAATAATGAATGGAGAATTCTGACGCGTATGTAAAGCATACTCCAAGGTGTGATCTCTACACATAAATAAATGTCACTTCGCTTTTTACAGTAATTTAGAGCCTAATTTACACATTCTAAGCATGTATGTACCAAATTTATTAAAAGAACAACTTGATTTTTTAAAAATTTCGGCTGTACTTACTCAAGTAAAATGTGAAAAATACAAAACCTGTTGATATATAGTTTTTATCTTATGATTATTATAGTTATTAAAGTACGTATTTTAAAAACGCTATAAGTTTAGGCATTTTTAAAAATGTTTATTTCTTCTCAAATTTTTATTTATATAATAAGCATTATATTTTAAGTCCTTTGAGATTCCTTAAAATAAAATAAAATCTTCTAAAGCTTCTGTAAATCTCTTAGAAGCTTTTGAAATTTCTTAAAATAATTTAAAATATCTTCAATTACTTGAAATATTTTGAATTCTCTTAAAATTCCTTGTAATCTCTAAAAAAAAGTGGTGTCCGGATAATATCTCAAAAATCTCGCATCCATTATTATTTCAAACCGGATTGTCTTTTGAATGACTTAAAGAGTTTTAAGAATTAAAATAAAAAATAATCGCATACGTGGTTCTTTGTTAGTATATTTAAATATGTAGGCACGAATTTTCGATTAAAATTTTCTTTTTTCAAAACTTTCAAACTCCGGGCAGTTAAGGACAAATTTCTAAAAAAGACTATTATTATAATTATTGAACGATTTTAGATCTCCTAAGATATTCAGCAGTTAGAACATTCTTTTAGAAGATAATGATAACGAGTTTTCATGAAAATATGAATATTGATCAACCTTTTTAAAAATGTCACAAATTAAATTAAGAAGACGGAAGTTGTAGTGATTAGGAAGAATAATAACTAAAATTGATAGAAATAGAAAGGAAAATTAAAAAAAAAATATTACCCTCAATCTACGAGTGATTGGCGAATGTCAAAGTAAAAAAAATTATTTGAAATAGAATCGGACCATTGAAAAATAACAACTCTAGGGTACTTTGTTATTTAATAGTTTCATTAAAGAAACAATGTCCGTATTAATTTTATTCAAATTTTTTTTGCAAAAACTCAATATAGTTTAATCAGCATATGTAAAAAATGTACAAAGTCCGTAAATATTAGTAGGAAATTAAAATGAAAGGAAGAAGAGAAAATTTCGTTTAATTCGTACATGGACATCTCTTTTGTATTCATGAGCTTAGTACACTGAATTATGTTGATTGAATTTTTTAGGAACTATTAGCATCCTTTTTCCTTTCACTTTTTTTCATGAGATAGGAATATAAAGAGAAGCTTATAGTCATTACAAAATCGTGTAACCTGCAAGGTCATACTTTTCGACTGACAAGTTTCTACTTTTAATAATGTCGAAAATATATTATAACAGAATCTTTCACCCAAGAAACCGATTTCAAAAATTGTTTTTTGTGACACATGCATGATTTTAATCGTTTTTCACGCCTATAAAGCTCTACTTTTCACTCCCTAGGGAGTAAAAAGTATCTAATATGGGCAAAATTGTGCTTTTATTATGAAAAACGTCTACAATCATTTGTTATAAAAAATATCGCAAGTACCTGCTTAGTGCATAATATTCTATTGCATAACATATGCATGATTCAGCCTTTTTAATAAATAATATGAGAAGGAATCATGACAGTATTACAAAAAATAGCTGAAATTATGCATATATTATAAAAAATATCGTATGTACTATTTCTTAAGCAATACATTGATATATAGTAAGGTGCTCAGCGATAATTATTTAATTCTAAATATTCTGGAGGTTTCCCTTGCAGCCTACAGTTTATGTTACTAATTTAACGTGAAATGAAACAATAACAAAAAATCAAATTTTTAACCGTAGATAATTAATGTATTCTATACATACACTTTATTTCGATCAAAAATTGCTTCAATTTCTTGGGTTAATTAAACATTCTTTTGTTTATACTGAACTCTGAAAGCTATCAGTAATATCACTAATAAATTTCTTAATCAATGTACACACCCGATGTAAAATGTCGTATGCATATACTGATACAGCAAAAACGTTTTCAAATCAGTTGTAGCACTGAATAGACATTTCTTTATGCACAAACTGTAAATAAAAAATCTATTTTATAGACAGCCTTGTTCAAGATTGATTTTGAATAGTAAATTCCTAATACGGACCGCTGTGGAGGGTACTGCTTTCACAAACGAACTTTTGCTACCATTTCACTGATTTGAAAGCACATTTGAGGTATATATTTTTTTTTACCAAATATTTGTATAACTGTTTATATCATTAATATACTCTTGTATACTGTACACGATCAGTTTATGTACTGGTTTTCTTGCATTACTCGTGTATAAACTTGATTGAATAGCAACAAGTTGATTTCATCTTTATGTATTAAGAAAGAAAAATTTTAGAGCATTCAAAGCATTTGCAATATCTTTCTTTTTACATTTATTGGAATATCGAAGATGTTAGAAATCTCATTTTATTTAATTGCTCATTATTAGTGCGCACCCCCCCCCCTCTCTGTTGATATTAAACATTTTGTTAAAATCGGTAAAATAGTCTGTTATTTGTGCGCTTCATCGCCAATTACTTTCATGTAGCTGAGATTCCAGTTACATGTAGAAGTTATTAACTAAAGACGAACGAGCCTTATTGCGAAAATAGATTAAAATCTGCCAGAAAACTGAAAGGCTTGTGGATGCAACGGAATAGTTTCGACAGCAAATACAAAAATGCTTAATATTATAGGAGGCAACATTTGCGTTTCGGTTTTACTTGGAGAACAGGGCAGAGAACTGCTCGGATTGCTTCGTCGAACACTGTTTTCAATCCTTTTTGTGTGAGAGCAGAACATTCCAGATATTTCACCGCGCCAATTTCTTTCGCCATTGCCAAGCCCTGCAAAGAATGTTATTAAAATTAGATAAACATGTTTAAAATGTGTCAGTGTGTGGTCCAAAATCAAAAAAAGTAAAGTTGAAAATTTACTTATTTTCAGTGCAAGAAAGCAAATATCAAATATAAAATAATTATAAATCAAAATAAAATATCCTATTGTTTAAATTTGAACTAAAACTGATTATAGAAAGAATAATTTTAGATATAAATTTAAAATTACATATTTAAAGCGTTCAGGATTGAACTTCACATTAAATTATTAAAAAAGAATTTAGCTTACCTGAGGATATGTTATAGGTGCGAGTTTCTTATCTTTTAACCGCTCAATAGTTTCCTTATCCTCGCGCAGATCTAGCTTAGTGCCAACCAGAATTATAGGAGTAAGTGGACAATGATGACGAACCTCGGGATACCATTTGGCTCTAACATTCTCAAAACTTGCTGGATTGACCAGTGAAAAGCAGATCAAAAAAACATCAGTTTGTGGGTACGAAAGTGGTCGCAATCTATCGTAATCTTCTTGTCCAGCCGTATCCCAAAGCCCAAGGTTTATTGGTTTACCATCCACCATAACATTTGCAGAGTAATTGTCAAAAACTGTAGGGATGTACTCGCCAGGGAAGGCGTTGGTGGTGTAGCTGATCAGTAGACATGTTTTACCCACCGCACTGTAAAAAAAACGAATGGCATTGATGAGATTATTAAAGACTTTAAAGAAAGTTCTCCGAATAACTATAATATTCGAGAATTTTATAATTTACGGGCGTTGAAAATAATTTCTAACATCAAAATTGGATTAATGATTTTTTCTTTCTTTCTAAAAACTAAATAGATAAATAAATAGAGAGAAATAATATCCAAATAAAATTGGTATCAGATAAACTTAAGAGATAGATTTTTGAGACTAGGACTTGGACCCAACGTCTTTAAACACTTTTTCGCTTCCATTTTAATTTTTTATTTTTTATTTTCAATATTTGACGAGTAAAATGGAGCGGTTGAATTTTGAGGTTGAAGTCTGAGTCCAACACCTTTAATATATATATTGAAATTAATTAATTAATTGAAAGGGACTCAAGATGAATTAAAAATAATTATAAATAATTAAAATGCTTTGAAAGGAATTCAAAAAAATTCAAAGGAGTTCAAAAGAATTGTGAAGACTTTAAGCCAATCGAATGTTTTTAAAAGCATTCCGAAGAATTAAAAAGAGTTTAGGTGTATTATAAATAATGGAATGAGCGAAAACGTTGACAAATAATTTAAAGGAATTAAAAGAAACTGAACCTAATTCAAGTGAAATTAAATTAATTCGAAGCTCATTGGAAAGCGGGACTCAGGGCTGCAGCCCCCCTTTAATCCAGCTCTGAGAATGAGCAATCTTATGAGATTGACTCATTCGCATCGGAAGGGAAGATTTATCAAAATTAATGTTCCTCAAAAGCTTTCAAAGATTTCATTAAACTTCATATTTGAATAACATTGATCAAACTTAATAATTTTATTTTTCAGCATTAATATTCTAAACACTATAGGAAAACTTGTCACAAATAAATTGCATCTCAGTATTTTTGTGGACTCTTGTAATAAATATATTTAGCAAATAATTATTTCAAATAGTTCTCCATGAAAAGATAATCTACTTCTAAATGGAAAAGTTCATTATCGACTTTTGAGAAGAACAGTTCAAAAAATGTTGAATCTCAAAAGATCAAATTAACTCCACCCCTCTAGTATGACTTGTATTCAGAGTGATTATTATTTTTATTCTCGATAAACATTTAATTTGATATATCCTGAGGATTGAAACTTACCCGTCACCCACCACAACACACTTAATCGCCTGCATCGTCCACTAAAAGATTCCGAGCAACCGAACAATAACAAGGAACTTGTCAAAAACTCAATTCCACTTGATGTAAAAATGTTCTGTAGAGAGGAGAAATCAAAAAATTAGGTGGACTATCCAGTACAGCTTCGAAGAGCAAACAAGCCTCTATAATTAAACGACAATCAACAAACAAAACTCAACAATGAAGAAATGCGTAGGTTAAAGAAAAACAAAGAGTTGTAAAAGGTGGTCAATAAAAATGATAATAGCCGAAAAATTTCAGTTCTATATTTTGCCGAGCTTAGTCTGCAGTCCAGACCTTCCCAGACCTTCCTGCCGAGAGTGCCGAGTGGTGCCGAGCCCAATATCAGGGGCGACAAATAAGGTGCATTAATTCGGTTACAGGGATGGGAGTAGCGTCCGAAATGTGCCGCATTTAAGGTCTATTTGGGTCTATTTACACGCTGTGTTAGGAGCATTAGTAGTGAGAGTGAAAGTGACAAAAATATATATAGGACGCCACCCTGAAATGATGCTTTGCGTTTTTACGCAAAACCATGAGAGTGAGAAAGATAGTATTATCTGGTATTATTAGGTATTAGTAGTATCAGAGATGAGTAGTATCAGCAGAGATCGCGCATTGCGTTTTATCACTAGCTAGTTCCAACTAGTAACAATAAATACGGAGTTTACGTATCGACCTTAGTCCGAAGAAACCGTTGTGGTAAGCAGAGATGACAATCGAAACATTGGATGATAAATAGACATTTTTTTTTAATTAATATTGCATTTGTATCCTCGGCTTCGTTTTGCATTTTAGAATGCGGCAAGTATAGTCAGAGATCATCTTTGGGATCTTTGGTATAGTGTTCTGAAAGAGTTTAAATGCTCGGAGAATTTCTCAAGTCTATATATCTGCTCTGTAGAATTTATGAGAATTTTAGGAATATGTGAAATGTAACGCGTAAGCTTCATTTCAAATATTTCATATTGCAAAAAATGAAGATCAAGCATGCGTAAAATAAACAGCCAATTAGAGAATACTTTAAGATTGTGTCTTCTCAAACGTGTTCTGTCGGTTCTGTCATTAGGCGCATTAGGATTAGGCTGTTCATTTTAGGCGTTTTAGGCTTTGCGTTTTGCATGGTTTTGAATTTGCACCAGCGCACCAGCCTTCTCACTGACACGCACTGACACGATGCGTTTCAGTCACTGATATATATATAATACACTGGATACAGGATTCAATGAAAAACGCTTGTGCCGACTTGAAGAGCCGCCATGTTCAACA
>JAUESI010000018.1:12103353-12131370 GCA_032275145.1 Synergus laeviventris | reverse complement strand
ATAACGGAAAATAATAATCAAAAATTTTCAATATTCACAACACAACGTGTGACAGATCCTATCGCGCATATCTCGAAACATTCCGAATTGCACCCGAATGGTTCCGAAACCACAGATTGTTGAACATGGCGGCTTTTCAAGTCGGCACAAGCGTTTTTCATTGAATCCTGTATCCAGTGTATTATATATATATATCAGTGGAGGAGGCGCGCTCGGACCTCGGCGCTGCGCGGGCATTTCAGATTCCAGTGTTCCCAAAAGGTGCTATTTGCGCGAGAAATTGAGAAATTCTCCCATTGGTCAAACTTTTAGGCATGCGATTCAAACTGAATTGGTTTATAATCCTTGAAATAGAATAAAATAATAATTAGGAATTGTATAAATTTATTTTAATTTGAGTAATTTCATATTTTATGTAATTATTTTTAAAAATTAAGCGAATATTTGAGTGGTTATAAATTAATTCGATTTAGAATCGCGCGTTTTAAAGTTTGACCAATGGGAGAATTTCTCAAGTGGAAAATAATGATGCACACAGAAGCTTTTAGGAACACTGCGCGCATCCATCGATGCGCATCGCATCATGGCCATGGGTGATAGGAAGAAAGAGATGGGAATAGGCAAAGATATTATATCTTTGGAATGGGAAATTCGAGCTGGTCGAGTTACAATGTTGCCATAGTGGTGGCGTCCCATGGATCTGAATTGCGTTGATTGCGTTGCGTTTTTGCACAAAACAATGAGAGTAAGCGAGACGCGTTAACATTACTATTTCTCTCACTGTCATGGTTTTTCGTAAAAACGCAACGGCGCCCTAAAGGCCTGAGCACAATCGTGAAATGAACTGTACCTATATAACCTTCTGATAACCTGAACTAAAGACAGAGCTCATCTCTGCTAAAGATATTATTATATAAGTCTGGACCCGAAGGTGGTTCTGTCCTTTTCTATAATTCTTGTCACGTGACCGCAAAAGAAAAGGGCAATATGATGAAAAAGGACAAACCATATTCGGGTCCAGGTTATGGGTTCAGTTGGTTCAGTTCACGATTGTGCTCACTGCTGCTGCTCAGGCCGGCAGGCCTACCAAGGCCCACTCAGGCCTTAAAAGCTTAAAAGTCATGGCAGATGAAAGCAGTGGATGCATCGATATCTCTGGCATCGACATATATAGGAATGGACCGATAACCCTATGGGGAAAATTGTAATGGTTTTTAGAGATAGAGAAAAAAAGGCAGTGACGTAAACCTGCTTCATTGGTCGAGAACATTTTCCATACCGGCCTACCGTTACAGGACCGTGCTTTGTATCGTAAATGCCCCAATCGTGGAGAACCATAGAGAATATTTGGGCAATGATTCACTTGATACAGTCCTGGAATAGATAGAGACAGGTTTTCCTCTTCAGGGGTTTTTTTGTCTCTCTAAAGCCCATTACAATTTTCCCCAATCCCCACAGGGTTATCCGGGTTATCGGTCCATTTTTCTATATGCCGATGAGTGGATGAAAGCAGAAAGCAGGAAAACACTAGAACCTCAGCCAATTCAAACTCAATACCTTCAAAACAAATTTTAAAAAATTTCCATACGGGCTTCAAATTGTAATCTTTTTAAAATGGGATAATTGTACTATTGTTTGGTATTTATAATAATTATTGTTATTACAATAACTGTTTAATTTTATTACATTCCAAATATATAGCTGTTAACTAGCCAAAACATATCTCTATATTTTGACTGATAATCTCTTGTAAAATAAAAACAACTAGATGATTATAGGGGACTGCTAAATGTAACCTAATTTGAAAGGGAACATGTTACGTCCTCTAGACTTTGTAACCATAACAGAAAATTGTTTTTAAAAATAGCCTACCCAACTGAAAGCAACCTAAGTACCAAATTATAAAATATGAGGAGACAAAATTTCTGTAATTAAAATTTAAAATATAGTGCTTATCAAGATTTGAAATAACAGTCTTCAATTGTACATAATGATTTTTTTACATTCTCATCACATATTTTTATTCAAAATTAAATATTTTGTGTATGCAGTTTACTTTACTAGACTGTAAAATAGCACAGATGCTGGCGAATGTTGACATCAGAACATCAGAAGATAGCTGATATCGTATTCTTACATCTACGATGTTTCGGTCCCTGGAACAGAAAAAAAGAAATAGTAATAATGTAAAGTTAGAAATTGTATTGCTCTGAAACAATTAAACAATTTGAAGTACAACTAATTATACTTAGGTATTTTTTGAAAACAAAATCAAAGTGGAGTCAAGAACAAGAAAACAATCATTTTGTTAAAAGTTCAAATTATTCCACTAAAAAAAATTTTTTATTTCAAATTTCAAGTCTAGAATTTTGTTGAAAATTCATTTTTTGGCTGTATATCATTCTTCCACAGAGACTCGGGGCGCCGAAAGTCCCTACGAAGAACTACCACTCGTCCTACCATCCTTTCCTCCTTTGATGCATATTATATTATTTTGGTTGAAAATTTTAACAGTTAGTTGGAAATCCATTTTTTTACTAGAAAATTAAAATTCTTTTTAAAAGCGTTTCAAATTGAATTTAGGAGAATTTATTAACCTGAATTAATTTTTATGCAAAAGAATTTATTCCTCTATTGTCATGAAAAAAATCACCCTATTTCCTATTTTTTCGGAGTATTTTGTGCTGTAAATTCTGTTTCGGAAAGAATCTAAAGAAATTCAGATTTAATAAAACAAATGTTTAAAGATTTTAAAAGATGTTGAAAAAGAATTTGCGAATTACCTTGGGAGTTGAGAAGTGAATTCTGATTTGGAAGATAGGCGGACTGATGAGATGTTTGTCCCGTTAATAACACACCAGACGAATGATTTCCAAATGGCAACATTTTACTGCCAGTGGACATTAGCAATTCTGGAATGATGAAATTTAATTAAGAATAATTTTATGCATTTTATCATCGCATTGTGATTTTTTTTCTTGAAACGAATACAACTTTTGCAACACAGCATGCCGCTCAAGAGGTAAATAGATTATATAAAATTATCATTACCGGAAAGGGTATTGTTAGAAGGCGCTGGGCGTGGTATTCCAAGACCAAAGGAATTCATGTGATTGGGCGAAGAACTTGGAAAGCCTGGAGGCGGTAAGCGACTACGTTGTCCCAGGTTAGCCACTGATATTGTTCCTTGGGCCGCATTTTGTTGAATAAAATCTTGTGGTAGTCGCGTTAATAGAGAGTGTGAATGCTGAAGAGCTTGCAAATTCTGCACATGTTGAGCTTGCTGTTGAAGTTGTGCTAAGTGAGCAACCTAACAAAAAAATTGATAACATTAATTTTTTACAACTTTTCGTATTAAAAATCTATATCATCAGAGCTAAATTTTTCAGGGCGTCATAAACTTGTTCTCTGGATTTTTAAAGATATTTTGAAAGTGTTTGCAATCTTCTTTAATTCTTTTCACTTTTTCTTAAATCTATCTCTTTCAATTCCTTTTAAAAACACATCATTCCTTCACAGCATTAAAAATATTTTTAAATTAAACAATTTTTTTTAATATATAAAATCTGTTGTCTTTAAAATCTCTTAGAAACCCTTGAAATACCATAAAACCTCTTCAAATGCATTACAATTCATGAGTCACTTAAGAACTTTTGAGCCCGGGTAACGTCGGGTAAATTTCTGCTAGTTAAAAAATATAACTAAAGTTCATATTTCCGTTCCTTCGCGCATACTCGATATATCATATCGTAAATGCGTACCTGAGAAAAATGCTGAGGACCTAAGGAACATTGAAGTTGCACTCTGTTGTTCTCTCTTTCTTTCAACTGTTGCTGTTGCAGTTGTTGCTGCTGCTGTTGAAGAAGTCTTTGTTGCTGTATTTGAATTTCATTTTCCATAAGTTCAGCTAATGCTTTTTGTGTAACGTGAAATGGATCGAAACCTAACTCATCATCAGCCTTCACACTAGGTCCTGCCTCATGAGGGGTCTGAACTTTATTCAAAGCAGTATACCCATTTTGTTTTAAATACTCGCTATTTTCATAATTCTGTTGCGCCTGCAACAACAAAACGTCATGGAAATTCTGCATCAAATTATTTTTAATTCAAGAACTTATAAAATGTGTTAACACACATTGAATATTTTGCATGTTTTACCTGCATAACAAGTCTTTGTTGTAATGAATTCTGCTGGAAGTCCGCCATAAATTTCGAAGCTGGGGAATTCGCAAGTAAATTTGATACAAAAGTCGTAGAATTTGAAGAAGGATACTGTGAATTGGTATATGTATCTTCGACTAAAAAATCTTCTGAGTGGAATGGTACTCGTGGCATAGTGACCCTATTGGATTTTGTCATGAAGCGAGCTGTCTGCGAAGATTCATTCTGAAATCCAAAAGCTGCTTGCCAGTCTTCGCTCGAATAGACAGTCGGTAAAGAGTCTGGTATGGAAATATTTCCTGAATTCATCCAATCCACTGTTGAATTCGCTATAAAATGGACAATCAGACAATAGAGATTTTAATTATAGTATTGTGTACCAGAAAGTAGAATATTACAGAACAAAGCAGGAGAAAAAGAATTCCACAAATACCTGGTTGTGTCGCAGGAGGAATTGGTATAGAATTTGAAACTTTTTGAAAGTTATTTGAACTAAAGAAACTATTATTGTCCGCCTGAAAAATGGACCGATGATTCAGCTGAGACTGTAAAATATTAGCATTTTCTACGATACATGATCCTGATAAAGATTGTTGATCTGCACTCTGTGATGAATTTGAGCTCGTTGGAGAAGACCCTGGAAATACAAACAACTGTAACTAACGTAACTTATTTTTCCGTAAATAATATTTAGATTAATTGACCAAGGAGTTAACACATTCGGAGAAATAAATTAGTATGGCATACTCAAAGAGATCAAAGCATCTATTCAATATGGAAAAGAAGCAAGTGAAGAAAAAATATATTTAAAAAGTATTTAGAGAAGTAGAAAGAATCTAATGCTAGTAATTTAAAAGGTTTTCAAATTACCTAAGAGAGTTATACTATCATTTTCTTCCTTTGGTTTCACTAGGTGATCAACTTGTTGATTAGCATTTGAATCATCTGAATTGGAAATTGTGCTGACCGGTGTACTCCCTTCTCGTTGTGAATCCCCGTTTCTCTTCCTCTCCGAGTGATTATAATCTCCATTTTGTACCATTCCATTTATCTTAAGATCATTCATCTGTTGCATTAATTTTAAATCTGAATCCTGTGTACTCTGTGGATGCGAATGATCTATTTTTTGTTTACTAGCCGATTTTTGTTCTGTTTCTATAATCGAATCTACTGAGAAAGTTTCAAGATCCTTTTGCCCATTAACCTGTGTCTGTGTTAAGCTTTGCATCTCACTTGGTGTATTACTGTAAGTTAATTCAGACTGCGCAGTTGCTCGTGAATTATTTTTTTCTTTATTTTGACAGTTTTTTTGTTTGTTCCGTGCCGCTTGAACTTTACTTTCACTATTACTTTTTCCTCGTCGAAGGCCGACTCCATTTTCTCCTTTATTGTTATTACTATGCTTTTTCGCTGGCACTGTTGGTAATGAAAGATTTTGTGGTACATTCGTGCTATCCTCGTCAATTACGCTATTTTGCTGAACAGGAATTGGAATCGGTGTAGAAGAATCCTTATAATTTGGTTGCGCACCTGGAAAGAATTCAAAAGAATTACAAACAATTTTATGGGAATGTGATACTTTACCATATAAGAAATTTAGTTTCGCCAACTTTATGTTTGCCATAATAAATATTTTTCACTAAAACTAGGCCATTTAACTCCGTCTGTACAAAAGCTAAAATGTTCTTATTTCAGTAAAAAGTGTTGTGAATTTCGAGGTTAGAACTTAAGTCCAAAACTATCAAAACCCTTAATGTACTTACTGTTTGTTTGGCCAGACTGCAACGAAGGCCAAGCTTCTTTGGTTTGCGAATTTGAGGTCCCACTATCCCGAACAGTACTACCTGATACAGGTGGAGATGGAGTAGGTTTTCTAAACAAAAAATAAAAAATTTATTATCTCGTAAATATATCTCTAATATAATAAGATAACTGAAGCTTCACAACCGGAGCAAAGTTGACCAGAGTAATCGTTGAGACTAGCTTTGTATGGATGGTAATATATTGTAAGTTTGGTTTTAAGATTTAAACCTAATAATTTTTTTCATTCAAGATTCAAAATAGGAAATTAATAAACAACGTGCCCATTGAAAATATAGGTCGCCCCTTTGAAAGTTAATGAAAGTTACATGGGGAATTATTTATCATCATTTTATGAAAATTTCTAAAATATAAAGCTTAGTCTGTTTCTTATGAACTTTTTACAGAGCAATGAATGTTAACCGGCCAAATTTGCCTGCTCTACCTATTCAGAACGTTATCTAATATTTCGGAGAGTATGAAACTTACCTTTGTGAAGATGTGTTGGCATGTAATGATTGCACTAGTTTTCGTTCGTATTCCTGATGTTTCCCTTGATGCATCTCCTCCTTTGTGAAAGAAGCTTCCTGATCACCAAGATCGTGCAAATACATACAATCTGGCTTCGGACAAGTTTGATTTCGCATAAAATGTGAGCAGTATTTTGTCGTTCCTAATGACGTTTTTATTGTCCTTCCATCCACAACAATATTATTTACAGCTTCTATAGCACGCAATGCATCTTCCTGGCGCTAGATTTACATATGTTATGAATTAACTAACGAAATTTCCTTTCACTGAAAGGAAACTTATTTAACCAACCTGATAAGTAACGTAAGCCGAAGCACTAGGACCCTGAGAGCCAGCATATGAAGTACTCTGATTTATAACGACTTTGTGAATTTTTCCGAATTTCCCAAAATATTCATGCCTTTTTAGCACCTGAAATATAAATATAAGGCGAAAATTATTCTCAACATTTTCTTATGTGTGTTGTCTGATTTTCTATGAAAAACAATATATTTCGTCTTCAACAGATTCTGCACCTTGAAGTCTAGAACTTTCCTGATTTGAAAAAGATCCTTTCCGAGAGGTTGACAACTTGAATTTCCCTAAATAGATATTTTAGAGATATCAAGAGATTCCTAGTTATTCATGTCGCTAGCAATTTAAAACCAGAAGTAGGTTTACACCCGATCAGTCGAGTTGTTAACTCCTCGAATCGGTTTTTTCCTTTCGAAAAAAGTGTGAAAACTTTTGCCGACATTCAATAAGCTTTTTCGAAAAAAAAATTTTTTTTAATTTAAAATTAAAGACGTAGTAAAAACAACCTCTTAGAAGTACTAAATCTCTACTCACGTCAGCATCTGCAAGCCGCATTGGCAACCCAACTACAAAAACGAGATTTTTCTGGACTACTCGTACATTAGCTAAATGTTTACGGTTTTCCGTGACCCTTTGCTTCCGTTGTTGGTCTTTTAATCTCTTTTCAACTTTTAGTCTTGCAAAAAGAAAATAATAGTGCTTACAAATTTTTAAAAAGACACAAGAGAGGAATCACTGAAAAAAAACTAATTTAAATTTACCTTGCAATCTCTTCTTTGCTTAGGGGTTTAAAATCAGCAGGGTTTTCGGAGTAGGCCTTACGGCAAGCTGGACACAGGCCATTTCCATCAGTCCGCATCCTATGCCAGCAAAAGCGGCAAATCTGATAACCGCAAGTGCATGGGAAAAAGTTCAAATCATCGACTTCTAACGGTTCCATGCACAATGGACACTCCACTGCATCTTCACTTCCTTGATTTAGGACTGACATTGCCTTGCGGTGTTTTCGTCAACTTGAACTCAAGTCACGGTCACAATTAATACTGGAGAGTCCTCAGCTTTCAATTTCTTTAGGAGAAAAGAGATTTTTCAATATTAATCAATAAAATAAGACTGATACAGGCTTCATAGGACTTGTTCTTGACACAGGAGAAATAGAGGGATTTTTTCACGAAAATACCCTAGGAGTCAAATCAAATGGTCTTTACTGAGCTGACATTCTATTATCTTCACATGTATACAATTCTTATACAAAAACGAAAAAAAAAGGGGAGAAATAGGGGAATAGGTGAAGCCTGTAGATAAGAAAGAGATGCACTGAAAATTTCGACTCACTAAAATCAATGAAAATCGTTTCACCGAAATCTGAAGGTTCAACAGCAAGCTGAAATACAAATTAATTTTAGAAACAATATTTGATGAATAAAAAGAATGTAAGACTAACAAATTTGTCTACAAATTTAATGTTCAAGGGGCATAAAAGTTTTAAAATAAACAATTTTTATCATTTTCATTCTTTGCTTGCGATAGCTAAATTATTTTTTACTGGATTCACAGTTTCAGAACAAATTACAGAGTAAATAATGCTTCATAAATATTATTTGGATTGAAAATCTTTTAAAAAAACACTAAACAAGACTTATGACTGAACTTACGTAATTTTTTGTGAAGATTCCAACAGAAGAAATTGTAGATTGCAACTTATTACACTTCAAATGTATACTACCACCTGAAAAATTTTTGTTTCAAATTAAAAGTGTCGGATATTAGAAATCTTAAGTAATTAAAAGATTGAAAGTATAGTTTTGAATTTAAAAAATTTCAAATGCAATCGTACTTTAATTTTATAAATCTAAACAAATTTCATTTGTGTTTGTAACTACAGATGTAAATAAAAGTGTTTGGAGCTCATCATATATGAACCAATTTTTTTTCTTTGCCAAAAACACGAAAAAAATTAATAATTTCCATCTTTTCCAGCAAAAATATTACTGTGTGACAAGAAATTTTTCTCTTCTGTAGTATTTTTGTAAGAAACTTTGGTACCAACATACAACTTTTTAAGCCCCTTGGAACTTGCAAAAAATCGTAATATTTTCGATCCGCCCTAATGAGGATCTGTCATCCAATAAACGAACAAAGAACGCTAGATCCTTGTTAAGCAGGGTAAGCAACTATTAATCGTATGTCGCACTCTATCCGAGATTCTCTTACCCTAATTGCGAATCTGTCAGCATTCAGACTCTTGGCATTCCAGATAATCCAATTTAATGTAGACGACTTGAGATGATGAAAAAACGTTAGACAGAAATTGTGACAGTTCACTGTCAGAACACTTAAAACAGCTGTTTGTAGAGTAAACGGCACGAAGGAACAAGAAACGTCAAAGCAAGCGAAAACCAATCAGAGTGAGTGAGAGGCAAAAGACGATTAGGCGCAAGCGCGATGTGTTCGGATCCTAGCTGTCCTAGCCAGAGATGGGAATGTAGTATAACTAGGCTTTTAGTCAAAGTCATGTACCGTTGGTATAATCGCGTCCTAACAGGAAATCCAAAAAATGATTTCTAAACAATTACATCTTCTCAAATTTTTATCTACTTCTTTTCGTTTAAAAGAAAAAATATAGAGAAAATACATAAAGATACTTTCATATCTTCTTGACAGCATTTTTATAGGAGAAAATAAGTTTTTGTTTACATTGAGTTCATTTCTACGTTATTAGTGCCTTTATGTCCATTTTGGTCCATGCGGCATGCGGTCCATAGCTCTGTCCATAGCATGCATTTCACTGACCACAAACCTAACAATAACGTAGATATGAACTCCACGTGAAAAAAATATTTGTGGTTACTAGTGAAAATCCACAGTGAAAAAGTGTACATATTCAAAAAATGAATGCACAAGTTTTTTCATAGGTTGGTACTTCCCCACCCCCTCACTCACTTCAACACACTCCCACGTCTCCCACCCAATCTTGTAGCACGCTGGGCGATACCAGGCGATACTAAGGAGGAGCAAATCCAAGCAAATCCAAGCAAATCGAAGAAAAAAGATAAGACGAGAACTGGTAGATGAAAAATCAGTAAGAAATACAAATAGAAAATATGAAAATTAAAAACCCGGAGCTTATAGAACCCACGAAGAATGAATCGTATCATCTCACCTTGAATTTTAGGCAAAATCTCTATAGATAAAGTGTGAATTATGAAAGAGAATTCATATTGTGAAAACGTCAAAGTGAAAAGAACATCCATTTCAAAAAAGAGAGAATGTTGAGGTCGATTTGAAACAGAAAACACAAGGATTAAGGGCATGAGGTAATTACCATATGAGCAAATTAAGTTTCGGCAACTTTACGTCCGCAATAATACATTTGATTCGTTAAAGCTAGACAATTTGCCTCTATTTCGTACATATTAAGTAAATTGTCCACTTTTAGATAAAAATATTCATTATTGTGGATGTAAAGTTGCGTAAACTTAATTTATCCTTATGGTAATTACCTCGATCATGCCCTTAAGGGAAAGATAATAATTAAAGAATTAATTTTTACTTGACTGATCGGATCTCAAACACACCACTTACTATTCTTTGAATGTGTAATTCTTTAATGAAGAACTGAAGATGCCGCGAAGATGAAACTGAGATGACTAGGAGTAGCCTTAAGCTTTGTAATTCACTCAAAATTTAATTGTATAATTCACACACACATACACACTCCAACACAATCTGCACAAAAATTCAACTGAAGTTGTAGATTCTATGAAATTCCATCATAGATGAGTCGTTAAGGTCCTTTTGCACTATCACCTCCTAATATTTATTTGCATAGGGATGAGTGTGAATGATTAATATAGCTTTTTTTAATCCTGTAAATTTGCTCACTCTAATTTTTAACTGTGTTTACTTACTGATCATTCCCTTTCACTACGAATCTCAATAACTAATTTTTTCAACGAATTATAGCGCATGTGTAGTGGAGAATTATTTCTATGGAGAATGGAGTGCTTGAGGAACTGTAAAAAAGGGGCTTTGGGACCCTTTATTTAAAACTGTATGCAGTCTCATGAATCCGCGACGCGTTACGTCGTAGTGAGAGTGAAAGAGAGAAAAGTATACTTCTATCTCTTCCACTCTCATTATTCCGCAACACATTGCGGATCAATTAATGTGCAATTCCATAGAGCCCATGGCAGATGAAAGCAGTCAATGAAAAGAAAGGGATTATGCATGCAGGCGGAAAATGTATCTTCTACTCACTCTATCCATTCTACCATGTGAGAATGACATGCATTTATCTCACTCTTGATTTTTCTCTGTTTTTCCGATGAGTGAAAAATCCAGAGTGAGAAAATGCATGGCATCGTTACATGGTAGAGTGAGAGAAAGCTATATTTTCCGCCTGCAAGAAAACGAGGCATAAAGCACCGTAAGACGCCAGCCTGATTCCGCGAAAGTTTTCGAATTCAAGCGGAACTCTCTTTCTATCAGTAGGGGATGAAAGCAGAAAGAAAGCAGAAAAACACTAGAATTTCAGCCAATAATAAAATTTCTTAGGATCACTAGAAGGTTGTCATTGGACGAGATTCAAGTGCTTTCCTATTTTCTGCTACCACCGTGAAGATAGCACTGCAAATATAAAAAATTAAATTTTTTATAAGTGGAATTGTTTGTGGGTCTTTTGTGGGTGATTCGGACTTAGTTTTTATCGTTACGGGGTCAAAAATGTAAAAATGGGAGACTTTTCAAAATTTGAGTGCTAACTTCACGCTGGCACTGCAAATATCGTTAATTTAAAAAATTCCTATATCAATCGTTTGTGGGTCGTTTGTGGGTGATTCGGACTTAGTTTTTATCGTTACGGGGTCAAAAATGTAAAAATGGGAGACTTTTCAAAATGTACCACCGTGAAGATAGCACTGCAAATATAAAAAATTAAATTTTTTATAAGTGGAATCGTTTGTGGGTGTTTCGGATTTAGTTTTTATCGTTTCGGGGTCGAAAATGCAAAAATGGGAGCATTTTTAAAATTTGTGGGGGCACATCCAATGGCGCGCTTATCCAAATTGCAATAAGAGTTGAACGTTTGATTACTGGATAATTAGATAATAAATTTTCATTTTAAACCAATGTCAAGATTGTTTAAACTAACAGTAAAATGAAATTATCGTGAATACTGATAATGCGTTGTGTTGAAAAATCTTTGTTATAACTAATTATATATAATGGTTGAAAGTGGATTTCGCAAAACCATAACAAATGAATGGTTGCAAAATTAAATTTATATTTAAAACTCATTTATATATTATATGTAACACAATTAAACTCGTGTTATGAATTAAATATACTTCTGAATAATTAGAAGATTGAAAAAGCCATATTCGTTGCGAGGTAAGTTTATAATACTATATTTGATTTATTGGTTTAACATTAAAAGTTATTATCTAATTATCCAGTAATCAAACGTTCAACTCTTATAGCAATTTGAATAAGCACGCTATTGGATGTGCCCACACAAATTTTAAAAATGCTCCCATTTTTGCATTTTTGACCCCGAAACGATAAAAACTAAGTCCGAATCACCCACAAACAACCCACCAACGATTGCACTTATAAAAAATTTAATTTTTTATATTTGCAGTGCTATCTTCACGGTGGTTTTTCTGCTTTCATCTGCCATGGGATTGCAGCGATTGCACCTATTCCTGTATAACAAAATGGCGGACTGGAAAGGATGGTAGGGGAAAAAAGCATAATATAACCTCACTTTTTCCGGAATGCAGATTTTATGAATTGTTTTTTTTATAAAAAGTATTTTAAAAAATACTAGCTATGACCGCGTCTTCAGGCTCATAGGTATGTAAATATTGTGGAGTCTTTCTTAATATAAATGATTATATTTAACTTTATTAATCTTCTGACATCGTATTTCTTTTAACTTAAGAAACATCTGCAACTTGTCTGGGTATTGACATTTGACAAAGATATTATGTATTGAAGAAATAGGTAATAGCAGGTAATAGGTACGTAATTTACATGCAAAAAACTACGTAAAGTACATGGTAACACATGGTAAGTATGGGTGTCACAGGGTGCCGTTCCATGTCAAAATTGACAACAGAAAACGCAAAGCAGAAAATCGGAAGAGTGATTAGAGTTAGGGACGGTGGTCTCATGCGGGCATCAAACGCAAAGTGTAAAATGAGCAGTCAATTACAGAACATCTTTGATTTCACTCTCACTTTTTCTTTCACTTGGGTGGTCTTCTGCATTCTGTTTTGCGTTTTCTGTTGTCATAGAAACCAGGTAAAATGGGTAAAACTTATCAACGAGATTAGGTTGATTAAGGCCTGAGCACAATTGTTAACTGAACGTATAACGGACCCGAATATTCTTTTGTCCTTTTCTATCATATTGCTCCATCTCTCTTGTCACGTGACCGCAAGAGATTGTGCTCAGGCCTTCTATGTTTCTCAAGGTATATTACGGTATATTTAGAAAAAAAACATATACGTAGGAAACCTCGGGTTACGCGTACCTTCACAATACTGGTAAAGGGCAGTGCCAGTTCCATTTCTATACCTACCTATCTCTGCTTTTCCAGAATTTTCTAGAAACTGTAAACAACCAATAATAGAGATCCACAAAAGTCATTAAGCCTTCCAATTGGCTAAACTGTCATGGAAGTTTCAGGAAGTTTGCTTGCATCAGCGGAAAGTGGAACTTGTAAGAAGTTGTCATAAGTATTAGTACGAATTAGTACTAAGTACAGTAGATATTACACTGCATTACACTCGAAACTAAAAAGTGGTCAAAAGTGTGGTTGGCTTTGGCTTCTTTCCAACGAGTGAGTGATTTGATTTAGTTTGATTTGACTTATATAGTTGTATCCCTAAGCCCCTAACACGTTAATCCTAAAAGAAGTTGATAAGTTCTTCCTTTCATTTTCTGATTGACTCTTCAAGATCAAGTATAAAGACGTTCGGGCTGGATCCAATTCCATTTTTGGACATTGACTTTCGGCAACGCAAAAACAACCTAAAAACAAGTCAAATCTATTGAATATCTTCAATCATCGATTCAATCAGAATCAGCAGCCATGGCCGCGATGTCCGTGATTGGAATTGACTTTGGAAACGAAAGTTGCTATGTGGCCGTCGCACGTGCAGGTGGCATTGAAACCATCGCAAATGATTACAGTCTTCGAAGCACGCCGTAAGTAAACTGATTAAGCAATTTAATTTTCACTAAATTATTGTAATTTAAATCAATAAACATTGTTCCATTCGACGAGGGATGACCGGCACTTACCGGTCGGTTTCCGTTTTTCATCTCCCACCTTTTTAGACCTTGGTTCATTTTTCTCCGTTTTTTGTATTTCATTTAATACAAATATAATTGTCTTGAATGTAATTAAAAATATTCAACACCTTTAAATCATAATTTTCTCACTTAATGTAATTTAGAAAAAATAAAAACTCGGGTTGAGAAATTTGTAAGCGTTACATTACTTTGAAGTAATATAGGTTAAATAATTTTGTGATCATTTCAAAGGAATTTCTAGATCTGAGTCACAGAATCTCTTGGGGAGGAAATATGCTATGTATTTTTTATAAGAAATTTGGCGACATTTTTCCGATTTTAGAAGAAAAAAATTTGTCAAGAAAACCTGTAACTCATGGAATTTTGAAAAATTGACTGGAATTGTTTTAGTAGCCTCTGTCTTAATAATTATGTTTGTACTTTATGGTACGGAAGACTTAAAAGTTTTATTTTAACCTTGTTAAAAAATCAAGTTTTTTTAGATTACTGTTACTTCCAACTGTCATCCTAACTTTTATATGAATAGTTGGAATATAAGAGATTTTTATTTAATATAAAGATTTTTATTTATACATTTAATTTATTCATTTATACATTAGATCATACGTCGCATTCAGTGGAAAGAACAGGATTCTTGGTGTGGCCGCCAAAAATCAAACGGTTACTAATATGAAGAACACGATTTACAATTTTAAGCGGCTGTTGGGTAGGAAGTATAATGATCCCTTGGCACAAAAGGAATTAAAGGCTCTACCATTCAAGACTTCTCCACAACCAGATGGAAGTATTGGTATACACGTAAGTTCTCTTTCTTGAATAACAGAGAAAAACCAACCTTTCTCTCATAGTCTTACAGGGTGGTCGCAAGTCACCAAAAATTGAGAAATCATGAAGAGATGAATAAGTCGGAGAATTTTTTTGTCCTGGAAAAATAAAGAAAAGTCAGGAATCAAGGGGTTTCCTGCAACCGGGAATACTCTCTTATTTTTTTTATTGAGAATTGTAAAATTATATACTTAGGGTACATTCTTCAATAATAATGGTTAGGGAGAAGGAAACATTTAGTTTTGCAGCTACCCTAGTATTCTTTTTTCCCGTTGATTGTTATTTCACTTTAAATATGCAATGTACGAAATAAATAATACGTTTCATTATTAAAATAACTGGTTTTTTTAGGTACAATACTTAGAAGAAGAACATATATTTTCGCCGGAACAGATTACAGCAATGTTGTTCACGAAATTAAAGGATATATCCGAAATTGCCCTGCAGACAGTTGTTAATGACTGCGTAATTTCCGTCCCTTCTTACTACACGCAAGCTGAGAGACAAGCTCTTCTCGATGCTGCAAAAATCGCGGGCCTAAACGTTTTACGATTGTTTAATGAAACTACCGCAACAGCTCTTTGCTACGGCATTTATAAGCAGGATTTGCCAGCTGTGGAAGCAGCGCCAAGAAATGTTGTCTTCGTCGATTGTGGACAAGCTAGTCTCCAAGTATGCATATGTGCATTTCACAAAGGCAAACTTAAAGTAAGTTCTTCCAGTATAAAATACATATATGCAAATTATATTTATTATTTCTCTTTTGCCTAACTACAAGGGTGTCAACTCACCTTGAAAACCTGGAAAATTTTAAATTATTATGAAGTTTTTATATACCTAGCCAGCCTAGCAAAAACCTTGAATATCCTAGGAATATTTGCTTGAATTAGAGAAAACTATATTCTTTTAATAATTCAATATTTTGTTATCTTTCATAGCATATCATGGTAGACACCTTGTAACTATGAAGTAAATAATTTTTCCCCAAGAATTATCCCCTGGTATGTATTTTTAACGGAATTGATATTTTTGTAGATGTTGGCGAGTGCTGCTGATAGTCAATTAGGAGGAAGGGATATAGACACCATTCTCGCGGAACACTTCTGTAAAGATTTCCAAACTCGATACAAGATTGATGCACACAATAATCCTCGAGCATACTTAAGATTACTTACAGAAGTTGAAAAATTGAAGAAGCAAATGTCTGCGAACTCTACAAGTCTTCCACTGAATATTGAATGTTTCATGGAAGAGAAAGATGTACATGGTGAATTAAAAAGGGCGGATATGGAAACTATGTGCTCTCATTTATTCAAAAGAGTCGAATCTACTCTTAAGCAATGTTTGTCTGACTCTAGTAAGTATACCTTTATGATGCAGTTAATTTAATGTTAAAATTTCAATAATGATTTAAAATTGATACACTTGATTAATAATAACGATGCAAATGTAAATAGTATAATAATTATTAATGTTGGTAGTAAATTTACTTGAAAATTCTTAAAATTCCATAATTTTTTTTTTAAATCTTTGCATTTCTTCTGCTTTTGATATAACTCCGTGAATTTAAATGCAAAAAGCAAATAATCTATTTATAGAATTGAAATTGGATGACATTCACTCTGTGGAGATTGCTGGCGGCTCGAGCAGAATTCCAGCAATTAAACGAGTGATTGAAGATGTGTTTGGCAAAGGAACATCTACAACTCTGAATCAAGATGAAGCTGTATCTCGAGGATGTGCTCTGCAGTGCGCCATGTTGAGTCCTGCAGTCAGAGTTCGAGACTTCTCTGTTACTGATATTCAACCATATGCCATAAAGCTGACTTGGGATGCTTTTCAAGGAGAAGAAGGGTATGTTTAATTCTTTAAATATATTCTTACTTCTATAAATGATATTTCCTATCATAAAAAGAGATTTGCGATTATTTCGAAAAATCTTCTTTAAAATCGAAGTCTCGTAGTGAATCACATCAGATGAAACCGATATTCTCGTTTGAAGAGATTTCAAGATTTTTGTAGTTTTTTTTAAATCCAAGGGATTTTAAATGTTTAAAAAAAGTTTCCAGGGATTTTCGGGAATTTCAAGAGATTATCTCAAATGATTTTTAGGAATGTTTCAGAAATTTCAAAAGAATTTTTTTTTTAATTTAAGATTTTCAAGTAATTTAAAAAAATATATGTATATATATAAAAGAAATTTCAATTCTATAAACTCTGTTAAATCTCTAAGATTCTGTTGAAATTTGTTGAAATCTCTTAAAATCTTGAGATAATTTAAAATCTCTTTAAATCTTTTCATATCTCTTGAAACTAACTCAGCTTGATCATTTTTATTTTTTAGGCAAATGGAAGTATTTGGATGTAATCATTCTATCCCATTCTCGAAAATGCTTACTTTTTACCGATCAGGTCCGTTTTCTCTCGCTGCCAGTTACGCTCAACAACCGAAGAGTTATCCTCAAACTGAAATTGGTAAGTATCATATTTTTAAGGCACTTTTTTCGCTTTACATATTTAATTTTTTTTCATTTGAAACACTAACATAAAAACTACAACAAACAACTAAGAAGTACCCTATGTACCCTATTTTTTCCCATAGGGACTGTGGAGTCTTGAAATGCTTTAAAAATTATTGCAAATCTATAATTCTCAATAAACCTCCTGGAACCTTTAAACTCATCGTATAATTCACATTTTAGGTGTATTTCACATAAAGAACGTGAAACCCACTCCAGAAGGTGAATCATCCAAAGTCAAAGTTAAAGTGAGGATTAACCTCAATGGCATTTTTACCATTACTTCAGCTTGTATGGTTGAAAAACGTGAGCCCACACAACAAGAAAAGGAAGAACAAGAAGAAATGGATGAACAGCAGAACCAACAAAATAATGGAAACATCGACCAGTCCCAAGAAAAACTCGATAAAGCGGACCAAGAAGCTCAGGCGAATGAACCTGCATTGGTAGAGGTAGATATATATTTTTTTAGAGATCCGGAAGAAACTTACCTTCCATTTCGTCACTGTCAATTAAAAAACATAATTAAGATGTAATCAATTATTTAATATAAACATTATTTTATTCCTTCCAAATATGGAGATAGAACACCAGAATTCCGTAAAATAAAATTTCTATCTCTAACGAAATGGAACGAAACTTTCGTTCGGGTCTTTGTATATTTTTCATAAGTAACAAGGATCAAATGGAAGATAAAACAAAATTAATTAATGTTTTATAAAAGTTATGAAGGTGTACATCTTAACTGAAAAGATGCCTAGAAATTTAGGATGAATTTTTCTGCACCCACAAAAGTGTTGACAAAATTTTTCTCTCAAATTCATGAGAAATTCTCGAGTTTAAAATAATTCATTTTTTTTAATTTTTAAGTAATGCTTGGGAGATTGATTTATTCGTTGTTTTTTTACGATGAAAACTGATTATCGAAATTCCTATTTATAAATAATTCTCAATATAACTTCGTTTTAGGTTTAAAAACATTCCAATAATAAAAACTGCTTTTTTAAACTTGAAGTCTCGAAATAAGTGTATAATTTTAAGGGTATAAAATGATTCAATTGATTTTAGAAGATTCCAAAGATTTTCAGACACTCACTTAGGTATAGTTTAAGTCGGTATAGCTCACTTCCAGACATTTTGAGTTTCTAGAAGCAGTTTTGATGTAATCGAATCCTTGTTTTTGTGATAGGAATTCTCGTTATTTTCTAGGGATGACTGTTTAAAAAAAAAGACTTCTTATTTATATGTATGTAACGATTACATAATTTCAGGATGAATTAGCATATTTCTCATCGATTTTAGGTTGCTGATTTTAAATTTGATATCATTCATTATTTCGTGCTGAATTACAACTGCATTCAACTGCATGATTGTGAGTTTATTGTGATTTAGGTGAGCATGGATAAAAGGCGCCGGAACTCAGATGCTGACGATAGTGGAAGAGGTGCTTCCTCCTATTCGTCCAGGATTCTCTCTTGGTTCAGCTCGGTACGCGGCACGCTATTCCACTTGAAATCATTCGCTTAACTCTTCCGGGCCCAGTAATACTACTTTCTGTAATTCAATAGGGTGTCTACTTTACGGGAGTTCTCCTTAAGGGTGCTGGATTCAAGTTTTAGATATAAAATTCAATATCCTCATTATGCTCAACAAATATGAAAATTAAATATCTTTTCGGTCTGTAGATGTACTCTTTTTCTAAATATAAACACGGATATAGAGCGAAAAAATGATTAATTTTAATACTTTTTGCCTAAAATGGAGAGTTCGAAATCTGACATCAAAATTCAATATGTAGTTTTATTTTACAATAAAATTAGGTATTAGAGTAATACATTTTTTCGCTCTTAACCATATTTTCATATAAAAAATGAATACCACTACAGAGTCAAAAAATATCTAGTTATTATATTTTTGAAGCAAAATAAAGAGATAAGTTGAGCTAACCGATTCTAGTTCGAAAAAGTTAGAGAAAACTCGGATCTCGATTCAAATTTTCCTAGTATGTTGCGGTCAAATATTGGTAGATACCCTATTTATGCAATTTAGTGTAGTGCAAAGTAAAATATCTAATTATTCTAAAATTTCGGACCCGAAAGAGTTAAATAAACACCTTAGCACAACGTTTTACATTTTTTTTTCTATTAAATTTTGTGATTTACAAAGAAAAAAGAAAATAACGTGCCATTACCTTTTTACAAGATGAGACTGTACTGTTACAATGACAAGAAAAAAAGCCTTTTCAAGATTATTTTAATTTGATTGCACTTGTCTTAAGGGTGTTGTCTGCTTTTAATAATTTATGCGTAAAATCAAACGTGTAAATGTATTTTGAAGTTGAATTTTGAACTCTTCATTTTATGTAAAAAGTATTAAAATTAAATATTTTTTCGCCCTATAGTCGCACTTCTATTTTGAGAAAGAGTATATCTACACGCAGAAATATATTTATTTATAATATGTGTTGGTAAAATAAAGAAATCGAATTTTGAGGGTACAGCTTGGATTCAAAACCCTTAAAAGTATTTATTCTTCCGTTTCTTTAAATCTGATCATATAAACTGTTTGGTGTATTTCTTTTCATTCTTTACGTTTATTTCTTGAAAAAATATCCGAAATTAAACGTAGGTGTGCTATTTAATAGTTTCACGAGTAGGTGATTCATATTTTTTGGCAAAAAAGCTGGAATGGTCAAGCCAAATACGAGGATAAGCAAAATGTTTCATGATTTAGATAGAAATTGATACAATTCTCTATTTAACAATAGAAGATGGAATAGAAATTGTGGTGCTCGTGGTGTAGGTGGCGGAAACTAGGTACCTATATAGGGTTTTCAAATTCTCGAAAAGAAAAAAATAGGAGAATCTTTCCAGAAACGTACTCGAGATTATTCTCGGTTGCGAAAATTTTGCAAGAATATTGGTTTTTGAGAGAGTTTGTACAATACAATTTAAATACTCTATAAAAATGAAATAAAGGTACAATTTATAAAACTAAAAATATTGAAAGGTTGATTAATCTTGAAAGATATTTTAACAATCATTTTAAATCTTAGGAAATATTTTTGAAATTTCATCAAATTTCATTAAAATCTCTTGAGTTTCTGGGAATTTTTAAAAATCATTTTAAATATTTAAAAGCTTTAAAAAAACTTTTTGAAATCATGTGTAAACATTTTCGTCAAGTTTCAATTGAAGTCTTGACATTCTGAAAATAATAAAATTCTTAAAATTACTTTGAATCTTCCAAAACTTAAAAAAAATTCTGAAATCTTTGGAAATTTGTGTCTGAAATGTTTGGAGTATTTTTAAAAACGTTTTAAATATTCAAAATATTTTAAAAATAATTTTAAGTATTTGGAAATATTTTTGTAATTGTTATCTTTTGAAGTCTTTGTGACTAAATTAAGATGTTGGTTATATTTTTCTTAAGAACTTCTGAAATCATTTGATATTACTTAAAAATCCATTGTCGCGATAAACGTTTGAGATAAAAAAAGTCTTCGTTGGATTCTGAGTAAGAAACAAGTCGCAATCCTCTTATCGCTTTCTGTCTGAAAAATTGTTTGCAAACACTTTTTATGTGATTTGTGATTATCCGAAAAACAATTTAACATGAAATAAATTGGAGATCAGATTCGAATTCAGCACGAAAAAGTGCTACTGAAATAACACGTGTGTTGATCAGTGTAATTTATAACAAAATTCAAGCGAAATTTATCCCGTTTGGAGAAATTTTTCTTTTTAGGTGTATCTTTTTTTCACAAAATTGTTCTCTTTTAAAAACCGTTCCTACAATATTTTGTTGATAGTGTTAAGTGTTTGATACATGTTGAAAAATTATAATTATTTAATAGAAGATGCGATCCTTTACAACTTCAGAGGTGTTAAGTTCAAATTCTAACTTCAAAATTCCATTTTCTTATTTTACTCAACAAATATTAAAAATGTGTATCTTCTTGCTCTGTATGTGAAGTTTTTCCCGACATAAAACTACATATGTCTATATACAGTGTGTATAGCTACTTATTCTAATATTTATTGAGTAAAATGAGGAAATGGAATTTTGAGATTAGAATTTAAACCCAACGCCATTAAATCTGTTTCAACGACACCCTGTGAAGACTTTCATTTTAATCCGTTAAAATAAATGGAAATCTTTACTATAATAGGAATTAGGTCACTTTCTTTAAGGGAAATATTACATGAAAATGAGAATTATACCGATTTTTGTCAAGAATTTACTACAATAAGTTTTTATAAATTGTTTTAGGGTGACGAAAAGGAGGACGGAAAAGGAAAGAAAAAGGTTCCAGTGCGCCAAGTTGATCTGCCTATAGATGTACACACTAATGGACTTTCTCAACCAGATCTCGACGCTGCTCATGAAAAAGAGGTGCATATTCAATTTAAATATATAATAGAAAAATACTTGTATAATTTCTTAAGACTGTTAAGGGTGTTGGAACTAAGTTCTAATACTTAAAAATTCAATTTCTTTAGTTTACTTAACAAACTTTATAATTAGAGTTTTTCTCTCCATAGTAAAAAATATCTACATCTAATATTCATTAAGAAAAATGGGGAACCTTATTTGAGGATAGGACTTGAGGCAATATCCTTAAGGGTTACTTACAGTAAGAGTAACTATAGTTTTTGTCAACTTTACGTACGGAATAATAAATGTTTTTTGCTCAAACTAGACCATTTACCTCTGTCTGTACAAAACAAAGGTAGATGATCTAGTTTCAAAAAAAATATGTACATATTATTGCATAAGTAAAATTGACGAATCTAAATTTGCTCTTATGGTAATTACCAATTATAGAATTTAGAAAATAGGCACAGATGATAATTAATTAAACTTTTTTAAAAATACATTTTTATATACTTCACGCTAGTACTCTATAATTGAAATTTAAAATATCTTTTCTTTATTTTGTGTAGGGCAAAATGATCGCTGACGACCGACAGGAAAAAGAACGAATTGATGTTCGAAATGCATTAGAAGAATACGTTTATGACTTACGTTCGAAACTTTTGGATGATGATCAATTAGCCACATTCATCGCTGAAATAAATAAGAATGAGCTTTGCCAAGTTTTGGATGAAACTGAAAATTGGCTATATGAAGAGGGAGAGGATTGTCAGCGACAAGTTTACTCTGATAGGTTGGCGCGATTGAAAGTGAGTTAAACAAAAACTTATTTGTTAGACGTAAATTTTATACAAAGTCTTTCTTGACCACAGGTTTCGATCTTTTAGACTGTACATTTGAACGAAAGAATTTTTTATTTAATTCAATCTAAAATTTATTAGCAAACTAGAATCTTATAGAATTCATACCTGAGAGAACTTGCATGTAAGTTCTCCATAATCGTTCTAAATTCTTGGAAATCGAGATACAATGGAAAAAGACAGAAAAGATACTTTATTATTGTGAATTTTTAGCACTTTGAATTAAAACTGATTTGAATTAGAAGAATTTTTCAGTGTATACCATATGTGCAAGAATTTCTGCAAGGAAGGAAATTCTGTAAAACATTTACTTTTACAGGTACAAGGTGAACCGATAAAAGACAGAAAAATGGAATTCGAAGGCAGAACTCAAGTTCTTAACGAATTATCAGCAAGTATTCAAATATTTAAGAAGGCTTTGGACCAGATTAGAAATTCTAAAGATGATAAGTACTCCCATATCACAGATGAAGAGCTAAAGAAGGTGGAAAAAATTATTCAGGAGAAGTGGTCTTGGCTTGAAGAGAAGCGAGTAGTTCTTTCTGGAACACCTCGTACACAACAACCTTCAATTCTTTGCGCACAAATCCGAGCTGAAAAACAGGTATGCAATTACTGATAGTAATAAAGTTTTAAAATTCCGAGAACGAAAAATAGGAGAAAATTTCCGGGAATGTTCTCAGAAATATTCTTGAGTTATAACATTTTTCAAGAATGCTGAAATTCAATTTTTAATTATCGAAGGATTGTTCAATCTTGAAATTTTGTCTACACCTCCTAATGAAATGTTTTAAAGTCTTCAGAAATCTCTGCAAACTTTAGAAACATATCATCGTCTGCAGGAAATTTTGTGTAATTTAACGACTTTTAATATATTACATATTCTCTGCAAAAGGTATAAAGTAAAGTTTATAAACGATTGTTTTACTATTGTGCACTTTTTAATTACTTCCAGGCTCTGGATGCTGCTGTTTGTCCTGTTTTGAAAAAACCAATGCCGAAAACCGAGCCACCAAAGGAAGAAAAGTCAAAGGATAAGTCAGGTGAAAATCACAAGAATAATCAAAACACCCAAGGTGACAGTGGAGCACCAAACGATCAGCGACAGGCGAATGACGACAACATGGACGTGGAATAAGTAAAAAATAAAAAATACTGTGTCCAATATTTTTCTCACGAGACCGTCATTTTTTCTCTAAAAACACTTTTTTTTTTGTCAAAATACTTAAATTTACATTGTAGCATTTCTTGTATGAGTGAATGTACAACAAGTAGAATTGACTTGTTAAACAATTGTAATACCTCATTAATCTGTACCATTTACTTTAATTGCTTTTGTTGCGGTGTTCTATAAGAATGATTGCTGGGTCATGACTTCTTGAAAATGGTACCTATTCCTTTTTTTTATTTTTTAGTACACTTAGTGAAATCACTAGCGTTAATAAAAGGACTTGACACAAAAAACTGTTCTGTGTATGTAAGCATTATTTTATTATGAATTTCAGCAGTTAAGGGCGTTGGATAACTCAAATTCTAATTAAAAATTTATAACCTTATCCCCATTGTATTAGTGGTGTTGCTTTTATATGATAGGCTTATTTTTAAAGCTAAAATAAATTATTGAAAATTAATAGTTTATTACGACCCAAGGCCAGAAAGTTGGATTTCCGGGCGTGCATGATATGAAGGCTGAGGCCTCATCACGAACGTCAGGGCATCCAATATTTCTGTCAGTGTGTCGTATACTATTTTTCTTCATCCCCAGACGAAACTACGTTTAATAATTAATTTTAATTAATAAAATGCTTTCCTCTATCCCATGGGCGAAAGTACATTGTTCCGCAGTAGGCTTAGGCTAGAAGAAGGAGCACTTTTATTTAGCCTAAGCCTACTGCAGAAGCGGAACAACGTACTTTCGCCCATTATAGGATAGAGAAAAATATTATTTCTTACACGCGGTTGCTCTGCTAGATCTATATCTCTGATTGATCTGATCTGATCTGATATGATCTGCTGGTTGGGATGGGTATCAAAAACACAAGTAAAAAAATAATGAAACATATTCAACAAGAAACTTGGTGCAAAAAGTAATGAAGAGTGTAATAAAATGTAATTAAAAATACAGTTAAAAATAAAAGTTAAACTTTATTAATATAATAATTGTAACATATAAATATTTCTTTCTTTTTCCTTACCCTGCGAATTATTTTCTTTATTACATTTAAATGAAGTAAAGTTGAAGAAACAATTGTTGAAAAATTGAAAATTATCAAATTTTAAACCATTTTTTTTTACTTTTTGATTATCCAAATCTGCATTTTTTTTGACGTTAAATACACCGACGATCTTTTTTTAAATACTGAACGTTACTTTATATCAACGAACCACAAAAATATTGAAGCCAATCAAGAGTTCGTGTTAACTCGGGACACAAAAGCCACTGTTCCTGGACAGAAAAGCGGCCGGGAAGACGTACTTTCGGCTAAGGGATGAAGAAAAATATTTTAAGATAAGTTTTCAGAATTATCACAAATATAAATTATTGACATATACGTGCGCATGACATTCTAATTAAAGTAAAGATTCATCATGTCTTTTCAAATGTCTTTTCAAGCTAAAAGCTTGAGAAAAAACGTGATTACACTTATCACATCTATAAGACTTCGACCCAGTGTGGGAATTTAAATGTCTCTTCAAATGATTCGTCAATTTAAACCTCTTCCCACAAAGCTGGCATTGGTGTTGCCGAACTGAGTCATGAGTGGTTACATGACTTTTCAAATGACTAGATTGACAGAACCTCTTTTTACACAAATGACATTCGAAGGGTTTCACTTTAGTGTGAATTCTAATATGTTCAACAAGGTTGCTTTTCTGGGTGAAAGATTTATCACAATACTCACACTTATGTAACTTTTTCGCTTCGTGCGTTTGAAGATGAACTTTCAAACTATATTTCTGATTAAACTTCTTATCACAAATATTGCATTGTGACAATTCTGTCCCACTATGAATTCTCAAATGAGCATTTAATACTTTAGCAAACCGAAATCGCTTTTTGCATATACTACATTCAAACAGAAATATTTCTTTATCACCTTTTATTTCCTGGTTCTTTAATTTATGAGTTTTCATATGCTCCAGCAAGTACGACGGATAGGTAAAAATTTTACTGCACATTTTACATTGATGAACATTTGATTTCGTGTGCAATCTCATGTGTGCGTTTAATTTACTTTTAGATCCGTATGCTTTATGGCACCTGCAGCACTTGAAAGGTCGGTGATCAGAATGTGATAATAAACAATGATTTTGCAACTTGGACTCTTGTGAAAAGATGCGACTGCATATCTCACATTTATACTTTTTCGTCTTGACCTCTTCCAACTTTCCTGAGTCTAATTTCTCCTTCTGCGTTAAAAAATTTGATTCGAAGCATTCTTCGCTTTTGCTTTTGGTCTCTTCAAAAATCTTACGAGCTTCAAAGTTCAAAGGTATACTTTCAGAACAAGAAATATTTTGCTGTGAGTCTGCGTCTGAAAAACTCAGGTTTCGAATTTTATTTTCATGAGTGAAGCTATGGTTTATAAGCTGCGTTCTGTTTGTAAAAGTGTGGTTGCAAAGAGAGCAGTGGAGAGCGCAAGCAGCTCTATCGGGTACTTCTGTATCTTCTGGGGCTGAATATAAAAGACTAGGTCCTTGGGCATTATTTATATGAATGTTAATTGAATTATTACGCAACTGGTTCAAATTGAGATATGTGTTTTGAGATTCGACGATATGCATGTGTTGATGTGGAATATTACTTTCAGGTAAAAAAGGCATGTGTATTCTACTGTGAAGACAGAGCTCCTGATAATTCATGAATACTGCTCCACATTCAATACATTTCAGAGTTTTCTGAGCATTTTGGATGGATAAAAGGCCTTGGTTCTGTTGATAGAGTTTGCATCCAGAAACTGTCGTGTAGGAAGTCACGCCTGAAACCTGTGAAAAAATTAATTATAGTAATTTTGTTTTAAACATTGGTCAATTTATTCTTCTCAGTAAGATTGACCAAAGGCATAAGCGAATAAAAAGTACAGATTCTGAAAAACGTTCGAAAAGATTGTTTTAAAAAACATGAAGAAAATATTTTTAAGCTTGAATACTTTCAAAGCTTTCAACATTGCTTATTGTAGTACTAATTGCTAGAATGAATGCAAAAAAAATCTAATTTAATAAATCGCTTTGTAAAAAAGTTGTTCCTATCAAAAGATGTTTTACCTTCAAGGCAGCTTGCCTTAAGGCTCTATCTGCAACTCGGCACTGTTCCCGATATAAAAGTGCAGATTCGGCTCGAGTAACGCATCGATCACACATCTTTTCTGGTAAGCCATCGCCTTGCCATACCTGCAGAATAAAGAGAACTTAAGGCGAATTCCATAGAAATCCATTGAATTAAAAATAAATGTAAAAGAATTCAAGCAGAATTTCAAAGAATTAACTTCTTTATTTATTACTTTTTAAAAGTTTTCTTGGAAATCCTTACTTATAGTTATATAGCTTTGGAACACGTTTCAAGTACGAAAAACTGATCAATGGCATTATTAAGACTGGAAAATTGTTATATCTGAAGACAATTTAGATGTTCAAATTACTTTCCTTCTCAATAAAAATCATCTGAGAAATAAAAATTTACCTCTAAACAAGATAACGAGCGAAGTTTTGCCGCCAATGATGATCCGGCAGGTCCAACAAACAAACAAACCATTTTATCACTGTCCTCTCTTAAACAAGTCCGACAAAGTTTACTAATATTTTCACTGTCTATTTTTTTTGTAATAATAAACATTGTAGACTGTCTTAAAACGATTTTGCGTGCGAATTTGTAGATTATTTTAGTTTGCAAACAATAGCATACATAAATATTATTATGCCGGTTATAATAAATAATACTTTATCACAACAAACATATACAGTCCATTTGAACTTTTTTGGGGAGTGCTCAAATCAGCTCAAATGACTCAAATGCCTCAAAATTCAAATCCGTACTCCAGATTCTCCACTCTGCAGTCCTCTCAACTCTCAAGTTGTCTCAAGTCCTCTAGAACGTGTGAGAACGTGGGATTCTCATTCTTCTGACCCCAGTCCCCACCACGTTACCATCTGACTATCTGAGAGCAATGCGAGTAACGAGTTACGAGATGCGACCAATGCATTCAAACCACTGATATTATATCAGTGATTCAAAGTTCAAACGCACTGAAACACTGATATATATAATACACTGGATACAGGATTCAATAGAGCGATCTGTGCCGACTTGAAGAGCCGCCATCGCGGGC
>JAUESI010000018.1:12092730-12103253 GCA_032275145.1 Synergus laeviventris | reverse complement strand
AGCAAAGTCCGGTGTCACGATGTGTAACTTTCCTTATACTAGTTCGCAATAAATTAAATAAATAAATGAATTTCTAATTTGAAGGATTTTTTGTGAAATATATGTGTACTAATTCCCTTTCTTACTTGACCCGTTTTTCTCCAATATTAACGCGCTAAGTCCTAATAGAATTAGAATTGAGAGAAAAATATATTGTGCTTATAGTTTAGATAGTTTCTGGAGGATTTTCAAATACGAGAGGGAGAAGAATAACTATGGAAAGTATTAAATAGATTGGTTTAAGTTCAAATCCTGGTGGCGATACATGCATTTTATTTCACATATGTATATGAAACATGATACGCATATACTAATTATAAAAAAATTGTAATATAAGTGCGCAAACAACATTATTAATAGTGAATTTCCAAACTGCGACAATTTTTCGTACGCCGTTCCAACGCCCTCAAGCAAAACTAACCAATTAAATCCCATTTTCATAAACATTAAACGGGATTTAAATTATTATAACCAAATATTATTAACTCAAAATTCCCTGAAAAAGACGAGCATGTTTTTCGGGTTTACTAGACTTTTGTAGAGATGTTCAACAAAGGTGATGAAAAATGTACTTTGAGATTGTTTCTTAGAAACCATAACAACAACTAGCTAAATAATGCGTTTTACGTCTAGCCAATTATTTCCCTCATTTTTTGCAATTTTGAGAACGCTGAAAATATGATTTTTTAAAAATCAAATAGATAATATTAATTTCGGAAATATTACAATATTCTTTCAACAAGTGTCATATTTCCAAGAGAAAATATATAGAAAATTTACATAAAGCAGAGTACATATAAAGTATGTTATTTTATATGAAAATATTCTCCATCAGAATCGTTTTTTAAAATTTAGTTTTAGTACCTCATCATAAGGACGATTACATAGTATGAAAATTCATTAAGAAAAACCTAGTGAGTTTGGCTAATGCTGTAGATTTGATTAAATTGTATAACTTCTGATATTGCCGCACTTTAGAGACGCAAACCAACAATGTATACATAAATATACGATTGTAAAACGGAATAGATCTACTGTATGAGCAAAACTTTCTACGATGAAACTTTTTTCCGACTAATTTTATAAGATATAATAAAAGTGATTATTAGTACAACTGCTTATTTGTTGGATATGTCCTCATAAAATGCTCTATTTAATAATAAACATTACTTATTTTAATCACTAGAATTTATTGTGGATATATCTATATTTATAAACACATCAGCAAGTTTGTAATTATAACATTTTTACCTACTTAAGGTTGTTTCGACAGTGTATCTAAAAATTACATAATTTGAAAGTACGCATCCTTTTTTCGATTGAATTTAGAATTCCGGGTTTTATCCAAAACAACAAGATTCTAAAGTGATTTAGAAAAATCGTACGCATTTGTCAATTATGTTCTTTTTGTGAACACCGCACCAATACCCTTAAGCCTTTTATATTTTAGAACAGAATTTTTATCCAAAATAAATTGTGCTGAAAGTTATAAAAATGAACCTAATTGGATAAAGCTGACTACCAGGTGAGAAATTGCCCCATTTTATCGAAGATACGTTTACAAAAATTAAATAATCGTTATAAAATAATGAATCACATACTATGTAGGCACGTATCTATATGCTTTATGCTGATTTACTGCCATGAATACTTTTTATATACGATGAAAAATTTGGTCTCTTATTAATTACTGTCTCTATAAAAGATGGAAATATGGTACTCCTATTGACACTAAAATAACAGATACAAAATCAAGGACTTCTGGATGGAGTCGGATTAAAAATAGCCTTAAAGGTAGAAAATTACGTGTTTTTAGGAATAAATTGCGAAATTAGGATTCTTATAATAAAGGCATAGAAACTTAGATACTTAATCTACAGCGAACTAAATCATGAGGGTTGGTGTTGTACATAAAAAGATTATTTTTAAAGAGTAATGTATCACCTGTCATGTATATATTTCGAGGGCTGCTAAAACGGTTCTGCGTAAGTTACTCGCGTCCTTTTGGCAATCGTAGATATATTATTCTTACGGAATAAACGGTAATTATAAGATTAATTCTTTTGGACCTCAGGACCACGTCAGGCTTTGGACATGAACCAAATGCACAATGCCCTTGCAAAGACTGTGCCCGATTCTCATCTCTGAGAGCTTGAAGGCATTGAGAGACCATATTTTTCATCACCGAAGTTAAAACTAATCTCTCATGTGAAATTAGAGCTGAGTGAAAGATTAGAAGTAAAAAATTAATAAAAAATGTTTGTTTCTTAGGACGGGCAACTATGCTGCAGCTACGATTTTGACTGCGCTGTCAATGTGGATGACAAGCAGCATTATTCAAGTCCGCATAGCAAACTTAATGTGGACAGCTTGCCAGGTGCAACAAGGTTCTCGAACGAAACTCACTCATCGAAAGGAACGTTATCATCGGTCGCAACTTCTCCATCCCACGTGGGCAAACAGCAGCAAGTCATGGGGCCAACGCTTGTCGATTCCAAAATCTCTGTATCTATCGAAACAGGAGACGAAAAGCAAACTACAATGTCAATGGCAGCGTCGGCGCCAGCGCAAAAGATTGTTGTAGATATTTATAATGGAGATGCGTACAAAATTCGGAAACGCACATCGTGGCGTCGTGGTACCACGGCATCACGGAGTTTGGTGGCGATACCTTCTTTCTTAGAAGGAAAAGAGACTCAAACCACCTCTACGTGGAGAAGGCACGAAGGTACTGCAGTTGATACCACTTGAAATTGAGTTCGAGTCTGATTGAATTTTAGAAAATATAACTATGACAATATATGAATTTACGGTTGACAAGAGATTCCGATGAATAAGGGTTTGTCATACCCTGATTTTCTGATATGCCTAATCTATTTCATTACACGAATTTCGACCTAATAAATAAGTCGAGTACGATACGAATTTGCTTTCACCAACGCAAATGACATTATTATTGATATTAAAATCAGATTCTGAAGTATGAAGGTAGGTGCTTCAAAGGTGCAACTCAGCGGCATGAGGAATCGATTTGAATTTGATTGCTTGTATTTATTTTTTTGTTGAGGTCATCTTTCGATTACTTCATTAATGGGAAAAGATATTGAATTCTTGCAAGATGAAATCTAGTCATCTAGTGTTCTTGCTTCCCTATTTTTTAAATTTTAATAAGAGATATCTGAATGATATCAACGACGAACGGCTTGCTCGATTGATGTTCAATCTTGCTCAAAACTAGCAACTACCAAATTCCTCCTTAAATAACAATAAGTAGGAACTAATTAGAAGAACATGCAAATAATTATATAAATATGAAAAAATAACTATATAAATAAAAAATATAAATAACGAATGTAGATACATTACATATACGCTTTCAAATCAGGTAAAGACATTTTCAAAGTGGAACATTTTTCGTTAAGTGAGGAATGGTAAAATCATAGCTACAAGTATAAAAAAAAGTTTTATCAAAATCGAAAAAGTTTTAGTTTCATGATCATACCACTAGGATTTCAAAAGTAATTTTAAAAAAGCTCAGCTAAAATCATTTGCATAAAATATAAATGATTACAACAAAGTATAAAAATAATTATGAACATCCTTGAAGGTGTTGTAAAAAAATGGCCTATTTAACGTAAAATGATCCATATACTAGCACACGTGCAAATACAAATAACTAAATATAAGGATTTGAATTCTCGATCAAATAGCGAATTGTACAATTAACAAGTTACAAACAATATGATAAGAGAGCAAGAATAATTCATACCAGAGAAATTTGATCATCGTCTGTTTAATGTGTAATAAGTCGAGGATTTGTAAATATGATATTGTCACAGGATTCTTTGAAATTGAAATGTGTTGCTTTATTCTAGTCCATGAAGGACTGGATGAAAAAAGATAGGAAGAGATAGAAATTCGGGGATAGCAAAAGATACAAATCTTCTATCCCTGCCAATGAGTCATTTTGCATCCCTAAAACGCTATCTTTTTCTATCCCTAACCCTATATCACCGTCTCTCCTGAAACATAAATACATCTTCCTATACCTGTATTTTTCTTTTTAAACAAATACCAAAATAACGATTCAGAAATGTTAATATAAACAAAATTTGAATATTAATTACGGATAAGTTTCTCGCAAACGTATAACCATTAATTTATAAATCGAATAAAAATATACATAAATTGTAATACATATATGAAAGATAAAACATTGCATGCCACGGGGATTCGAACCTAAACATATAGCTAGTTAATCTAACTCACCAAAGTCTAAAACATTTTCACTTGGCTACTGTTCGACTATTCATGTAAATCTTTTTTATCTCTTCGTCAAAGTAATTCTCCGAAGATCTTTCTCAATACTTTCATCTTCGTCTCAGCTTATTCCTTGAATACTCACTTGAATCTTTTTCCAACTTTTTTGTTCTTTAAATTTCCAATATTGTTAAGGCAGAATCTTGTTACGGTCCGTAAAAATATTACCATAAATTATTTAATGGTTATACACATTTCTGCCATGAGAAAATGTTTAGATGTGCGTAATTAAATTGCTTTAAAATAAAAATTATGATTATTTTTATACTTATCCATGTTTAACAATTTTCTAATACACTTCATGATACAAAAAGTTTAGTAATACCAATTTTCAGATTTATTATCAATGTGAGTAGAGAAACGATAAGTAGAGATAAAAAAAAAGGTTTAGAGAGGATAGGCATCGCATTATGTTGATAGAGATAGAAGGAGATTGACATGTATAGACAATGGATCGACTGAGATCAATTTTATCCTTATTCTTTCCTAAACTAAGGTCACTTAGGTCAGATGCTGAAGGTCATTGATGAAATGTAAAAAATAGTCCTAAACGTTTTTTTTTCAATATAAAAGTAGCAGCGATTTATAAGTATGACAAGTTAGGTTAAAAACAATTTAAAAAATGTGGTGAACAAAAAATAATTTTGAAATACTTTTAATTTTTTTTTACAGATTACTCGAAATCATTTTTCACTCATAAAGATTAAAAAAAAAGTATTAATATCGGTAAATAAACTTTAACTATTGCAGAAAGGCATAAATATATGCGTTAGTACTGTTCATACTTTTTGTTCATTTGCAGCATACATTCGGATTTTCGTATTGGATGGGGCCGTTTCCTGTAGTTATAGGGATGTCAGTTCGTAATCTGCGAAACAACAAAACATGTGGCTCTGAAATAAATGAAATAGTCACATTATTCTTCAAGAAAATTATGAAAGACTAAAATATATATCAAGTAAAGTGGCGACTGAGCTCATAATCCATTTAGTATAATTATTGTTTGCTTCATTAAACAATAGAATAATAGATTGACATGATGTATAAATACCGTAAAACAGGGTTAGAACGCACCTGGTCCATGCATCATGTAGTGCACCCAGTTAGGACTTTGTTGAACCCCTAAATTTCGCCATTCAGTTTCTGTCATTAGGTGAGATTTAGGTACATTTTTCGCTATAGGCACGGGTAGAATGACATGCCTATAATAAAAATAATGGAGTAAAAATCATGAAAACATTCCCGTTAAAAATTTATCGATTTTAGATTCAAAGGATAGGGAATTTTGTCAAATTTTAAATCGAACTAATTCATTTAAATACACACATTCTTACAGGGTTAATGTGATACTAAGATAAGGCTCAAAACTCAATCATTTTATTTCACCAATTGCACTCAACAAATATTAGAATTAGATATTATTTCCGAGAAATACCTATAATGTTTATATTTGTTGATTGTAGGTTAGAACCTTTATAGAACAACCTAAATATTCTATAACCATAAGAAATTGAGAAAAGACGAGTTTTGAAATTATAATATTTCACATGGAAAGTAAATATCTTTTTCACGAATATATTTGCAAAAAGTACTTAAAATGGAGAGCTTTAATAATATTATACTAACCTGTATTCATACTTATCGTCGTTATATTTTTCAGAATATTGTATTTGATCAACGGGCATGATTCTTATTAATTCTTTACACTGTTGAAAAGTAGCTTTTGATTATTTACGTTTATTGCAATTAAGTGCAGCACACATTAACATATTTATTCACTGTGTTCACTGTTATTCTGTCTGTTTATTTTATTTTATGATGATAGGGGCAATTAGGTAGTTCCAGGTATTTCACGTTGTGATGTATAATCCAAAATGGCCGTACGCTGGTGCATAAACATTGGCACCAAATGCATAGGACTGAACTTTATTTTTTTAATATCATCATAAAAATTCACTTTTTAACATTTTCGTATTTAGGAAATAGTTTTAGTTTATGAAAAACTATTCAATAAAATATTTAAATTTAAATTTAAAAATGTATATATTTTATTATTTTAATAAATAGCTTTTCAGAAACTAAAACTATTTTCTAAATACTAAAATCTTAAGAAATGATTTTTTATGAAGATATTAAAAAAATAAAGTTCAGTCCCATTCATTTGGTGCGTGCCAATGTTTATGCACCAGCGTATGGCCATTTTGAATTATTATGTCACAAGTACTCACAACGAACGTGAAATACCAAAGGCCAGAGCACAACCGTGAACTGGACCCGAGGATGGTTCTGTCCTTTTCTATCATATTGCTCCATCTCTCTTGTCACGTGACCGCAAGAGAGATAGGGCAATATGAGAGAAAAGGACAGAACCCCCTTCAGGTCCAGGTTATAGGTTCAGTCACGATGGTCACGATTGTGCTCAGGCTGGCTCAGGGCTCAGGCCCCTCAGGCCTTAATTGGACTCGTGAGATGAGGCACGAAGTACATAGGGTACATAGACATCCTACTCCGGTGTAAGAAATGACCGTCTGTGGAACAAGCTCGGTCAATGATGCGGGTAACCCGGGTAACCTTGTAAATGTCAGAATCATGTGCAGTCAGGACCAGGACTGCTAGAGTTGGCCAGAGTGGCGAGAGTGCCACTTGCAGTTGGTGCCAGTGACTACTGACAGATATCAAAGACATTATCAAATCTTTGCAGATATCAAGAAAGTGTAAGAGACTGTATTCTATTTGAATTCATAAAAACTTTGTTCTTTTCATATTTACTAAAAGGAAACTATGAAAAATATATATTGCACATTATCAACATTCAGTAAAAAAAATATAAATAATAAGGAGAGGTGTCACTATAAAGAGAAGACACCTGAAGCTGGTTTTACCCATTTATCTTGCAAATTATTAACGTATAAAATATACTAAACATAGATTATAACTCAAGATACTCCATTTATGAAGATGTAATATTCTTTTTATAGGATTTTAAGTCACAGCATGGAAGAACAAGTCGATTCTGTTGTCGTTGTTAAAGCAAAACCTGTTCGCAAGGTATTTAAAGCTCCAGCCAGAGTGAATAAAATACCCCAAGAACTACTTAATGATCCACTGATTAACGCAGCTATTTCTGCTTTGCCTTCAAACTATAATTTTGAGATACATAAAACAATATGGAGGATTAAAGAAAATAAAAGTAAGAGGGTGGGCTTGCAAATGCCTGAAGGACTATTGATGTTCGCTACAACTATTGCTGATATTATAGAAGAATTCACTGAAGCCGAAACTGTTATTCTAGGAGACGTAACTTATGGTAAGATATTCACTCGTTTGTCCTAATAAAGGAGAAATTGAAAAATAAGGACCCTCAAATTCTTAATAATTGTTAAATATATTTATTGTTTAGGTGCCTGTTGTATAGATGATTTTACTGCAAGAGCATTAGATATTGATTTATTAATTCACTATGGACATTCTTGCTTAATTCCTATCGATCAAACTGCCGGAATTAAGTTATTATACATTTTTGTTGACATAAAAATCGATGTTGCGCACTGTATTCAATGCTTGGAAGCAACACTATCAATAAGTAAAAAAATCGCTCTTGTCAGCACGATACAGTTTGCAGGAAGTTTGCAAGCGATTGCAGCAGAAATGAGGAGAAATGATTACCAGATAACAATTCCTCAAAGTAAACCGTTAAGTCCAGGAGAGGTAATTAAGAAACAGAAACTTGAAATGTCTAAAAAAAGTTACAAGCTTCGAAAGACGAGTGTGTAAATATTACATTTTTTAGATTTTAGGTTGTACAGCACCACGCATTCAATGTGCAGATGTTGTTGTATACATAGGAGATGGCAGATTTCATTTAGAAGCAGTTATGATAGCCAATCCTACACTGAGAGCTTTTCGATACGACCCATATGAGAAAAAATTGACTGAAGAATTTTACGACCATAAAGTGATGCGTAACAACAGAAAAATGGCTATAAATGAGTCTATTAAGGCCGAAAAGTTTGGATTGTTACTCGGTACACTTGGTCGACAAGGAAATACAAATGTTCTCTCCAATTTACAACAGAGACTAAACACATTGGAAAAAAATAACATTATTATTTTATTGTCAGAAATATTTCCGAATAAGCTAAAACTCTTCAATGACATAGATGCTTTTATACAGGTATTTAAACTAAACATAGTGACTTTTTTAAGAATGTTAGGCATTGACAGCCGTGTTATTAAAAAGTATGTGTATAATTTCTAAATTATTGCAGGTTGCGTGTCCGAGACTAAGTATAGACTGGGGTACATCATTTGAAAAACCGCTCTTAAACCCTTTTGAAGCAGCTGCCACTCTAAATATGATAGTTTTTAATGAAGAAAACCCGTATCCAATGGACTTTTATGCATCTGCTAGCCTTGGACCCTGGACACCAAATCACAAGTCACCCGAATTGGAAAAACAGACGAATGCATGTTGTGGAAAATGTAAAGATGTAAAATAGAGATTATGCCAAATTAATAAAATTTTAATTTATAATAAAACATTCTTATAAAACAATTAGTTGAAACTCACAAAAAGATGAAAACAAAAATAGAGCAAAGGAAAAGAAAGGCAACTAGTTTATTGTAAAAGTTTATTATTTAGTATATTTCTACTAGCTTATTATAAAAAAATGTTTTTCCTTACTAAGGGTTTAAAACTTACATTACATAGTAGTATAAAGCTTAATATTTTTTAATTGATTTGCGAATAAGGGCTAATCGCTGTTTGTGCGCTTCTGTTACTGTTGCTCTTTTGTATGGACGAACTTCATCAGTACCAAACCCAGGAATCCACATATTCCAATTTCGCTCTGAAAAGTAAATTATATTGAAAATTATTATATTCATGAACAACATATTTATTTGGTATTATTCTTTTGTTTTACTGGTTCATATTCTAGCGAACTTTGAAAAAATGCACCAGGTCTAATAATAAACTACAAAAACAATATGCAGTGCGTACCTAAATGGAGTTGAACATCCTTCACTTCAACGGTGTTAGCATGTCTATGTTTAGCCAATAAACATGCTGCATTGACCGTCGTTTCCACAAAGTCATCAGCTAGTTGTAAAAGCATCTCTTCAACTTCTTCGTCTAATTGTTCAGTTGGATCCACTTCTCTCACTAAATCTTGTAATCTTGTTTTGGTTAAGAACTGAAATCAAAAGTTGAAAAGATTCATAAATTAATGTTGATGTATTTTCTTAAAAAGTTTACCAAAAATTACAACACGTTTGTGAATCCACTATCATAAAATTTACATTTTAATAAATACCACCGAAAATTAAAGAATTACTTGTGGAAATTCACTAGAACTGTTGGAGGTAGAAGATTGCATTGGTGTCGCTTTGACTGATTGAGCAGCATATTGTGATTGTTGAGATTGTGTTTGACTCTGCATTGTAGGTACTGTAGGACTATTTTGCAACGTAGTTATAACGTGAGGATTCTGGTGATTAGGTCCAACTGATTGTAAGTTTCCAAGATTAGACGAGGCGTCAGAATTAGATTGTGCACCCGACAATATCTGCGACATCTGTAAAATTTAATGTCACTCAATTCTGTACTATAAATGAAGTATCTGCAGTATTTAAATTCATGGAAGATAAAAAAAGACATAAGCAAAAAAAGACGTCAAGGCATAATAATCAAACAAACAAAATCACAGGAAAACAATTTATTGTTTACAAGTGTTTCCTTGGACATATAAGATAAAAAAAATTGATTGTGCCTTCTTTGAACTCTCTGTACATTACTGCAAACTGAGTGATATTTAAGTTTTTGTAAAATTTCATTAAAAAACCATATAAATTTACTTCTTACCTTTCAAGTATTGTACAGTTCAAAACCAAACATAAAATTTGGCGTCAATAGGAATAGGGAATATTCTCGATCAATTTATGGTATTTAAAATTTTATTATTTTTCTCAAACAACTTCAACAACGAATGTAGACACAATAATACCAGGAGTTGCTCCAAGCCTCCAAGGCTCCAAGTTGCTCTAACACACTTTAACCTCTAAATGCCTCCAAGATGCACTAAGTGACTGAGCCTTACCGATTAAAAAACAAAATAGTGTTCTGCGTTCTGTAGCGATTATAATTTCCATGTGCGAAATTTCCT
>JAUESI010000018.1:12059677-12074899 GCA_032275145.1 Synergus laeviventris | reverse complement strand
ACTGAAGTCCATCCAGGAGAAGATGACCTAATTCGCACCTATTGTGAAGCTCTGCCTCTTCCCACGCGCAAAGGAAGATCTTGCATAAATCCTTCCCGGCCTATCCAGGCCCAAATTTTATCTTACCATCCTAAACTTAATTCCGTCAGTCTCAGAGCCGTATTCACTTTAGTCTTAGCGCTCTCTTAATACGACTTAGGATACAGCGAATCAGTATCAGTGGATAATTTCGTTTTGTCTTGAAACGAATCGGGCGGATTTTTGGAATTTCGTACCACCCTATACCTTCTAGGTATAGGTGTCGATTCCTCTGCTCCCCTCGCTTGTGGAGCTGTGTGACACCAAATGTCTCGCTAGACGATCTTTTCTTACGGTGCAAAATTATCTTTTGAACTCTCTTAAAAACTCCTTGAAATTACATAAAATCTGTTTTTTTAAAGTCTCTATGAAATCCTTTAAAATATTTTACAAAACCTTCGAAATTCATAAAAGTCTTTTGAAATCTCTTAGAATTCCGGAAAACTTCGAGTAAGTTTCTGCTTGTCTGGTTATCTTGAATAATAAATGTTAAACGAGAATGATAAATCAGAAAAATTTCTAGTAAAAAATGGGGTGGTACTTATTGCCAGACATATTCTTGTTGTATATGGCAGAAAAAAGTGATTAAAAGAACCAGAAAACTGACAAACAAAAACTTGTAATACTATTTTCGAGTTAAAACAATCGGAATTTTCTTTATTTTGTCAGAACAGTTTTTGAAAAGGAAGCTTTAATTAAATTTTATGGCATTCCAAATTAAAAGCCATTTCAAATATTTGTTATCAATATATGATTTTGAATGATATATTGAATGTTTCAGGGACATGATAAAATATGAAGATGGAATTGGAGAAAAATTCATAATGTTCCTCCACAATGTCTTTTCCATTTTTGGTTGCATGACACTTGCTTTTTACAGCGGATGGAAACTTGCTCTCGTTTGTATGGCTCCGTTTCCTGTTATGGTTCTAATCATTTACACGATCACAAAGGTAATTAAAACTGGGCTCCACTCTCACAAATGATATGCTCAATTTGAGTAAATTGTTCATTCTTAATCATGCAGGCTACATCCGCAATAGAAGAAAAAAAAACCGAAGTTTATGCGTTAGCAGGATCCATAGCTGAAGAAGCTTTGAGTGCAATACGTACAGTGTTTGCTTTTGGCGGTGAAAAGACCGAATATGTTAGGTATACAACGCATTTATACCAGACCTACAGGAACAATATTAAAAAGAGTTTTTTATGTGGACTGCAATATGGTTTACTTTGGTTTTTCATCTATATGACATATTCGGGTGCATTTCGGTACGGAGTAAATTTAATCTTGGAAGAGAGACATCTTCCTTTTGAATTTCAAGTTTATACACCGAAATCGATGGCTACGGTATAAATTCATTATTTTATTCTACAAATGTTTGCATCAATTATTATCAAACTAAATTTTATTGAATTCAATTAATTTTTACTTTGTCAATGAAGATCTTCTTCAGTGTGATGATGGTAACTGTAAAAATGAACATGGCTGCTATGTTTACCGATACATTGACTATTGCGAAGGTTGCAGCTGTAAATATTTTTTCCGTTATTAAACAAAAGTCCACTATTGACAGCTCATCTTCTAATGGATTAAAGCCCAAGGATTTTGAAGGTGAAATTGAGTTCAAAAATGTTTCATTTAGATATCCGTCCAGACCTTTCGTCAAGGTATGATATAATTGATTAATATTATTAATTAAAGAAAAAGAATGAATACCTACTGTTTTAATTTTCTAGCACTATCTGAATATTCTTAATTTCAGATACTCGACAAATTGAGTTTTACAGTGAACAAAGGAGAAACCGTAGCAGTAGTAGGAAACTCTGGTTGTGGAAAATCCACTTGCATTCAACTTGTTCAACGATTCTATGATACAGAAGAAGGACAGGTATTGCAAAAAAATGAATAAATAGAATCTCGATATTTTACGTTAGCTATTTATTTATAAACTATTTTCAATTGTGACGAACATATTTATTTCTTCGTCTAATTTGAAAAAAGTAATATTTTAGATCTTAATAGACGGACTCAATATTCAAAACTTGAATGTCAAGTGGTTCAGAAGTCACATAGGAGTAGTTGCACAGGAACCAATTCTGTTCGACACTACAGTTGCAGAAAATATTCGTTTTGGGGATGTCAATGCAACAATAGAAAGTATCATACTTGCCGCAAAAGAAGCTAATGCCCATGATTTCATCATGAAATTGCCAAATGTAAGTTGTAATTCTAAGAAACAAACCTCATTCTTTTCAACTGCCAGAGAATTTATTCAGTTTAATTGTTTTCAAAGCAATACAACACACTCGTAGGTGAAGGAGGCACGAACATTTCAGGGGGTCAAAAGCAAAGAATTGCAATAGCGAGAGCCTTGATTAGAAATCCAAGAATTTTGCTTCTTGACGAAGCTACGTCAGCACTTGATACTCGAAGTGAAGCTAAAGTGGAAGCTGCTTTGAACAAAGTAAAATTTATTCAACCAAAAAAGGTTTTAATTAGAATAATCAGAAAATAGTGTTAATTATGCCCTTACTCTAAATTTTAGTTAAAAGTTTCTAGCTGAGACAATCTTCTGCTTATTTTAATCATTTTTTCTGGTTTAACATTTTGATCAATATAAGCAGACTAGCAGAAATTTATCCGATGTTGGAAATTTAAAGAGATTTCAAGTGACTTGCTGGAATTAAAGAGAGAGAAATCTTATCCCTTTCTATCACCTTCTATCTCTAAGATAGAAAGGGATAAAGATTGTTTTTCCCATTCTATCTCTCGCCTATCCCAGTATATCTCTTTCTATTATATCCATATCAATCTTTATCCACGTACGCCTATCTATTTGAATTCCATCTCTTTCTATCTTCACCTATATTAAAATTGCTCTTATCTCTTTCAATCCTCACTTTTCTATCTCTTTCTACGTCTTGTCTATTCCTGTCTATACCTTTCTATCCCCGTTTCAATTTTAATTCACTCCTATCTCTTTCAATACCCACTTGTCTATCCCTTCCTACCCCTCACCTATTCTTCCTATACCTTTTTATCCCCTTATCAATGTCAATTCACGCCTATCTCTTTCAATCCCCACTTCTCTAATCCTTCCTATCTCTCACCTAATCTCGTCTAGACATTTCTATCGCCTTGTTAATAAAAATTCACTCCTATCTGTTTCAATCCCCTGATTTCTATCCCAGCCTATTTCTAAACCTATCTTTTTTAATGCCTTCTGCCCTTCTCAGCCTAACTCTTTTCTGTTCAAAGCCATCGTGTTCTATCTCATTGCTATTTAATTATTTCGTTATAAAAAAGTAAGTATTTGCAATTAAGTGAGAGCATGTGGAAGGCGTTTTAAAGAAATTATAAACCCCGTTTCTATAGTGTTTTAAAATTCCCTGAAAAACATTGATATTCCTAGAATTACCATAAAATATTTACAATCATTACTAGTAACTTTAACTAGAACTTTTTTTAGCGATTATTTATTATTTAGAGTTTTGAAAATTGAAAATAAGTAATTATTAATTTCTTTTCTTTTAAGGTACACAGAAGAAGGACCACTATCATCGTTGCTCACAGATTATCCACAATAAGAAGAGCTAATAAAATAATTGTGTTATCTAATGGAATAGTTGTTGAAACAGGTAATCATGATTATTTGATGACTCTAAAAGGACATTATTATTCACTCGTCACAGCCCAGGTATATAAAAGATAAAATTTCATAAAAAATGTGTAAGTAGTCAGGGAATTAAGAATTAATTATAAAATATTTTACAGACCACTGATTTTATTGGATCAATCACCGGAGAATTGAAGAAATCACATTGTACTGTAAAAGATCAAATTGACAATGAATCGACTTCCACATATGAGGTAACAAATAGCCTGTCCCCATATTGCGTATAAGAAATATTTGTCATTTCCATACGAACATCTCAAACACAATATGGAGAAAGGCGGTAGCCAGAAGTTTTTTCTCTTTAAAATAATTAATATCCTGAATGTAAAGACCAGCTTTCAAATTTATTTATTTATTGTTATTTATTTATTTTTCCTGTTGCTTAATCGTACTTTGCTTACATAGATATAGATATATGTATATAAGGTGTAAAATCTCTGGCGACGCACATAGTGGGACCAAATCTCGAAATAAAATTCACCAAAATTATAAAATGGACCAAATTCTGTTACGATGCAAGGTCTGAACCAATTTTCGTAATCTGAGTCACTCTTCATCGTATGCTGGATTTCGTCTTGTCTAATATAACAAATTTTCGTTGCAAGCTCTGACACATGAATTTTTCTATATCTTCACAGATTACAGTCGGATTAAAATTTTTAATTATTATTAAAAATATTTCTCTTCTTGTCAAACCCAGAACCGCTGCACTCCCTACTTCAGTATCCACTGCAGATCTTGAAATATTATAACAATATACATTATTATTATACTAAATGTTTATAATTTTCAATTTTAATTATTTTTCAATAATTAATTCAATTCACAGTTCCCCGTTTATAGAGATTTCAAAAGATTACAAGAGTTTTAAGTGATCTTGAAGAATTTAAAAATGTTTCAAATATTTTCAAGGGATTTTAATAAATTTCAGCAGGTTTCTTTCCATAGAAATAATACCTCGTTTTTATAATAGGATTTTTGTTTTACTAATATTAATAATCCAGTTTTTTCCTTTCGTGGGGTATTTACCAGTAGGAGCATGACGCTCCTGGTCGGTTCCTTTCCAGCTTTTCAGACAAGGATAACATTAGAATGAGGGAAAACTGTCCAGGACCCCCTCAGGACCCCACAAAATTTTCTGTTCGGATCGTAGAAATGCAACACTAGATTTTCTTGAAACACCGCACATACACATTATATATATTATATATATATATATCAATTTTTCTCTACTTGTTCGCATAATTTGACTGAATTTTATCTTACTTTTCCACACCTATCGTATTTTTTTTTTCATGCGGTAATACTGTGACTATTATACTAGTGATTTAAATTCCAATAGTACTGCTAGGTGATGAATCCATTTTTCAGAATTTAAAAATCTTAATTCTACTCTCTCAATCTGAATCTGAATTCAGTTATTCTAGGCGATTTTGATGGATTTTGTCGAATATTGAAGTGTTTCGTGGAATTTGATCTTGGGATATTAAAATATTTTTATGGAGATAAGAGATAGAAAGGGATAGGGCTTCTATCTCTTTACTTTTAGCATTAAAATGCAAAAGTTTTATAATTTTAGATTTAAAAAAAAAATGCAAATTTCGAAAATAGACACAGCAGCGTTAAAATGGTTAAGCAGATAAAAATAGAAAAATATATGTAATATAAAAAATTGAAATGATTGTACAAGGATAGACATGGATAGAAAAGAATAGGCTTTCTACTAAATTTTAAAAAGGATAGAGATGATTAGATTAGGGGTAGACATGAATAGAAAGGTAAAGGTTGAAATGGATAGACTTGGTAATATACTTCAAGAGAGATAAAAAAGGATAGAGATGATTAGATTAAGTATAAATATGAATAGAGAAAGGTAGAGATTGAATTCGATGGACTTAGTAATATAGTTCAAGAGAGATAGAAAAGGATTGAAAGTATTATATGAGGATAGATACGGATAAAATGATATGGATTGAAAAGGATAGGCTTTCTAATATATTGTAAACAGGATAGAGATGATTAGATTAAGGATAGATATGGATAGAAGGGTAAATATTGAAATTGACGCATTTGGTCATATACTTCAGAGAGATAGAAAAAGATTGAAATAATTACACAAATTATTATTATTATTATATTTCTTAGAGAGCAGCATCTCGCTGTTTAGAACACTTAGCCTTAGGCCTTTGTACTCTATCCCCCCTGCTTTATCAACTCAAGGTTGCTGTCGATATTGACAAGTCCCACAGAAGGCCAGGATCTGCCCTGTCGTCTCTTGTCCTGTCCGGTGAAAAATCCGAATCCTCAAGCAGAGTATGCCTGTGTCATGCTAATGTGTTGCAATGCCATAGGAAGTGGATGGAATCGTCTATATCTGCCTCACATCTCTCACATACCAGTGTTATACATTTAATCGTGATGTGTCTATGTTTCCCGAGATTTGTATAGTCCGTAAGAATTTCCACTACAATCCTAATCCTTGGCCTGTCAAGTTTCAGGAGTTTCTCGACCAAGTCCCCGTGGTGTTACCCACAAGGGCCACATCCTGGGCTTCGCTACCACTCTCTATTTTTTTTATTCATGTCTTAATGAGGTTAGTCCCCTCCTGAAAAGGCATTCCCACTTCCTGCTCTTGAGGGCTGCTTAACCTCTTGCCCTCCTTTGCAAGTCTATCAGCCCCTTCATTGTCCTTCCACCTGACATGCCCCGGTATCCAGGTAAAATGAAGCTGGTTATTCCTTGCAATCCCTTGGAGGATTGCTCGTGTTTCCCCCCCTAGCTTAGAGGAGCCTTCCTCTCTGTGATATAACCGTCGCGCATTCCTTGATAGCAAGCATATGCTCCGTCCTTGACCCGTCCGTGAACCAGATGATGCCATGTTTTGGACCAAAGCCTTCCTTCCAGTCTCCTCTATTTGGGATGTGAACCTTATATCTGGCCACATCCCCCAATTGGGTCTTTATCCTATCCTGAGGTAAACATACAACAACAGTCTTTTTCTCCGCTTGAAAGCTGAGGCTCTTACCCAACTACTACCAAACACCATAAAAGCGGGTACAGAACCCCATCCTGACGGCAGCCTTCAGATACGCTGCCCTCTACTCGGCAGTCCTGCTAACTCGTGCTGATCTCTATTGCTTGATAATATAGTTCAAGAGCAATACAAATGTAAAAGTATAATATAATACTGTTAGTATGAAAATATCCTTTTTGCGATTAAATACGCTTTATGATAATAATTATAAAATTATATTATAAACTAGCCTTAACTTTACCATTCATAACCCAGCTGGTGAACTGGCTCCTTATACATAGGGCCACTTTATTATCCCTTCGTAGGAAGTCTGTACAGAACCTTCGAGAGGGAACATGTCAAAACTCGGGTTCTCGTAGAAAGATAAGTTGTAGGGATAGAGACCTCTCAGTTATAAATTCTGAAACCTTGATCTTTTCTCTACAAAATCTACCTATTCCGATTTTCGAAATGAACTTTTCTTTTGGGACTTTTGGCCAGCTTTTCGGGATATGGTCCTACGGTGCGACGTTTAAAGTTTGCGTTACGTATTCATGCATAAACATGCACAAAAGCACAAAATTGTAGATTTTGAACGAGGAGGATGACATCTTATCAAAAGAGGCTTCAACCATGAAGATTTTAAGTTTGAATAAACGAGAGTGGCCGTATTTAATTCCTGCCTCTTTATCTTCGATCATTGTTGGCTGTTCTCCCCCGGTGTTTTCTGTTCTCTTTGGAGATGTTGTGGGAGTAAGTATAGTTCACATAAACAAATAAATTTTATAGGAAAAAATATATAGGATACCTTCTTGCAGTAATGGGTAAATTAAGTTACCGTTAGCATTTTAAAATGTAACTTTCTCTCTACTGTTAGTTTTTCAAAAAAAAAACTATCATTATTTTTTCCTTACATTTATATTTTACAAATATTAGAAATATATAATAAGGAAAATAATAATCAAAGCTTATTTCTATTTTCTTCTTTTCTTTGTTTATTTTTAACATTACTAATTTATTCAAAAGCTTCGTCGTTCAATCTCCCCCTTCTCGAGTTCAGTATGATTCATGGTGTATTAAACAATCTTTCAAACGATGCGCTGCTTGGCATAGTGGTATTGAATTTTATAACAAAAATTTTTAGCGTTGGAAAACTGTTCAGCATTGAAACTTTTTCATCAGATAATTCAAGGAATGCTCGAGGTATTCTCGAGGTGAAGAAATTAAAAAAGTAACGGTTTTTATTGTTAACGTTACTGAAAAAATGTAACTTGTTACCAATTCGTTACCTATTAACAAAAGTAACTTCGTTACTATAATTGTTACTAAGAAAAGTAACTAGTTACTTTTAAGTAGTTACTTCCCATTACTGCCTTTTTGGTATTCTAATAAAAAAGACTGTTATGATTTTATGTATGTACTGTAATAAGAATGAATTATGAAATATTAATTATAAATAACACTATTTTCTCCAGGAACTCGCGGATCCAGATCCCGAAGAAATTAGAAGTCGCACAAACATATACTGTATATATTTTGTAGCTGCCGGTATAATTATAGCTGTGGCCAATTTTATACAAGTTAGTCAAAATTTTTTATACATTTTTCATACTTGTTATAAAACGTTATTATCGAAAATTGAATTTAAAAAACATGCTAAATCCCAAGATGTCAAATTTTGATCTAAAAGTGCATCAAAGCATAGCACATACAATGGAAAAACAGTGGAAAATTTCAACCACATTCAGATATTATTCTTAGTATATCCACCTCTTTTTCTAAGATGTTATATTCGCGTATATACTTCTGCAGTTCTTATTAATATCCTAGATAAAAGCTTTCTGAATTTATTTAAATTCAAAGGAAATAATCAAAGTAGAAAAATGAAATGAGCCAGGCAGATTGAGAAAGGTACAATCGGAAATCAATAATGATAATTCAATAAGTATTGTCACAAAATCAGAGTCAAAAGTCATAATACAAAAGTCCTTTATAGCCAAGAGTATAAACAAAATGTTTTGCAATCGGCGAGAATAGGACAATGGAAGTTATAAAATTCACACTGTGAACCGTAAATTTAAACCTTTACTTACAGAGAAATAGCGAAACAAGCAAATAATACTTGAAGTATCGATTTCTAAATTCCAAAAAAGAAAAAAAATAATGATCAAATTACTTCAGACATAAATCATGAAAAAATTTAACAAATAAATATGAACATAATTCGCAACGGGCGAAGACGAATAAAATGTACGAGACATGGAAATCAATTAAATATGCCCAGTGGGCGAAGACGTCATAAAGGATAGAAAATGCGGTGAATTAAAAATTCACTCAACACAATTTTAGAGAGGTGATCGGTATAAAAAAAGGTAGTGACGTGTGGTGGTATTTTAACCATTCTTTTGAAGTCAACCATTCATTTTAGATATTCAAAGACCCGTTTTAGGGACCTTACCAAAATTGTTCATAGGTCTCTGACCAATGGAAAGAGAGAGAGAGAGACCTTCTCCATATCCAACAAATAAATTACTCCCTCATGTCATCAGTGCGAAATATATTCTAAACAAAGCGAGAAAATCATAATTAAAAGCATGCTTTCTTGTGCACAAACGCCACACTGTAGAATATAATTATAAAAAATACGAATATAACTATAGAAAACAGAATATACCATATATAATATATAAAAAATCAACGAAAAATACCTCTCAGATCTGCTGTGAATGAGAAAGTGTGCCGCCGAATTAGGCCTTATTCTTTTCGGTTGATATGCAAATTACATATCTCTGGGGTTCGATTATGCAACTTTTCCATTTTCGCTTTTTCGTTTTTAGACTTTTCCAAATTTATGCCATCACACGAAATAATAATTCTGCCTGCATTTGGGTCCACCTCCGATTTTCTTGATATTGCGTTTACCTATGTATTTTGATGCGCTGATTATGAATATGATAGTAAAAATTGGCAACTAGTCGAGTTTTTTGGTGAAACCATAACGAAAAAACCACAAAAAATAATTTAATAAACTAATTAAAGGTTTCCTCGTTTTAGATTAGAACGTAAGTTTTAAAACTGGGATCAGGATAACTGCCTATTTATCAAATAAAACACTAGATGTTATTTAAGTTAGATATTTATTCAATATAATAAGATAGGGCACCAGTGTTGGATTTAGGAACTTGATTGGAATAGAAGATTTGAAGAAATGGTAGTTGCAAGCGACGAACCCAATCAGCGACTTGCTCTTTCCAGGTGTCAATCCTCCCTTGAAACAAAATGATTCATGAGTGACGAGTTTCTCAGAGAGTAAATGAATTTGAGAGGATTGAGATTAATTAAATACCTGAGTTTATTTGTTTTGGAGAGCTGGCCATGAATCAGGTTGAGATTCCTTCAAGTCGAGATTTGGAAAGATATTCTAGGTCCACCTTGGACTTAGAGTATGAGTTGGACTTGAAGTTGTTGAAGAATATTCTAAGTCCACCCTGAACTTAGAGCTAGAGAAGAAATAGATTTAGAGAAAGAGGAAAAGAATGGCTAGCGTCCTATATACATTATGTAGAGTGTGCGTATGCACTTATTATACAGAATATAACTTATAGTAAATGTTTGTTAATTGTAGACGTCGCATTACGTGACAAAGGCGCGAAATATAAATGTACCGCCTCGTTAGGTAGATGTCAATTTTTTTTCAAAATTGTGTAACGCTTTGATCCACTTTCGGATGAAAAATTGACATCCTGGGATTTAGTGTGAATGTAAAACCATTTAATTTTAGATTTTTCTTTTCGGCGTCGCAAGTGAATGTTTAACACTGAGATTACGAGGTTTGATATTTAAAACTATGCTGCGACAAGAGACAGGATGGTTCGATAATCCTTCAAATGGTACAGGTGCTCTGTGCTCAAAATTATCTACAGATGCGGCAACTGTCCAGGGAGCAACAGGACTGAGGATTGGAACCATGATTCAATCCTTTAGTACCATCCTATTAGCCGTCGGTCTCTCTATTTACTATGACTGGAGATTGGGTCTTGTGGGTACAGCTTTTGTTCCTGTAATTCTGGTCACAACATACCTGGAGAATTTAATGTTCAAGAAGGAAATGTTCAATTACCATAAGAATTTAGAAACTTCAACAAAAGTACATTTATTTCATTTTTCAAGTGTTTTATACTTCAGTGGATTTTTTTTAATCGAATTTTTTTATGTTTCTCAGATTGCAGTCGAAGCTGTAAGCAATATTCGGACCATTGTTTCTCTTGGGGCCGAAGAGATTTGTCACAATTCTTATATAGAAGCAATGATACCATCTTTTGAACTTGCTAACAGAAACTCTCAAGTGAGAGGTCTTGTTTTTGCTCTCGCCATGTCATCTACGTATTTTACATATGCAGCATGCATGTATTATGGGGGATATTTGATCAACACAGAAAATCTGCATTATTCAAGTGTTTTCAAGTATGTGAAAAGATGAATATTAGAATTGTTTCGGATATTTCTTTAATTACATCGAAAATAAATTCAATGATTGCAGAGTCTCTCAAGCACTTATAACTGGAACGGTTATGGTGGCTAATGCTTCTGCATTGACCCCTAATTTTCAAAAAGGATTGCAAGCCGCTGGAAATATTATTGCTCTTTTAGAACGAGAGCCAAAAATTCAAAATCCAATGTATGCTGCTAAAAATGAAGAGGTAATGTGATATGTAATACAACACTGCTGAAAATGTCAAAAAAAATCCGGATTCTTAAATTTACCCGAAGATATCCGAGACGTCGTCCGGTATTTTTCATTCGGATTTTACCGGTTCTTGACAGAAATGTGGCTGATTATGTACGAAATTTACTCGGTTGCGTTCGAAAATTGTCCGGACTGAATTAGACTCATTCCGAATTCGAGTTTTATCCTAGATAAAATCCTGACCAAAACGGATGAATTCCAGATTCCATACAATTACGCGGATTAATATCGGATTAAATATTATTTCATCGATAGAAACCCGTGGATAAATTTCAATATGGATCTGATGAAGGCCCGATCGGGCAGAACTTGGACCAAATCGGGCTACCTAGACGGGGCCGGACTCGAAATGAAGCGCGGAACCCGATCAGCGCCTGAATAGATGGTCCGACTTGACAGCTCTGTAAGAAATCCTATTCCTTTCTATCTCTCGCCTATCTCCGTCTACTATCTCTTTCTATTTCCATATCCATCCACATCCACGCCTATCTCTAACCGATCACCTCGTTAATCTCTATTCACTTCTATCTCTTTCAATCTCTAGATATCTATCTCTTTTAATCCGCACTTTTCTATCTTTATCTATCGCTTGCCTATTCCAATCTATCCCTTTCTATCTCTTTATCAATTTCAATTCACTCTTTCAATCCCTAATTCTACTGTATCACTATCTACCCCTCCCTAATACTCGTAAATCTTTTTCTATCTCTTTTTAATCTCAATTCGCTCCCATGTCTCACAATTCATACTTCTTTATTACATCCTATCTCTCTCCTATTCTCATATATACCTTTCTATCTTCTTGAAAATAAAAATTCGCTCCCGTCTCTTTTAATTAGCACTTGTCTACCTCTTTGAATCACTCGCCTATCCCAGTAGAAAAAAATACATTTTTTCAAAATAATATATTTTCTCGCTTTCTAGTAGATTGTAAAAAGGGTAGAACAGGATTGAAATGATGAGATTAAGGATAGACAGGAATTATACAAGGATAGATATGGATAAAATCGTAGAGATTGAAAAAAATAAGTGTGCCCTGTTGGAAGTAAGAAGATAGGAAATCTATCCGTTTGAATCTTTTTCAATCTTCAGGATTGAAATCGGAAAGAAAAATATTTGCAAATTTATCCTTACAAATCCATACCAATCTACTTCCATCTTTTTTTTAATCTACAATAATTTAATTTATGTATCCTTCGTTTATCTTCGCAAATCATTTCCTATCCTCCACCTATCTACGCCAATCTATCTTTATTCTTCTTCTATCCCTTTTGCACTCAACTGCCACACCTATCTTTTTTAATACCTACTTTCCTATCCACATATATCCTTTTTGGAATAATTTCAATCTTATTCTATCACTCTTGAAGTATATGAGCAAGTCTATCCATTTCAATATTGACCTTTCTATTCATATCTAACCTTAATCTAATCATCTCTATCCTCTATTTAATCATGCTTATCCTTTTGCATCCTTTTTACAATATATTAAAAAGCCTATCCTTTTACATCCACTCCATCTTATCCATATCTATCCTCATATAATACTTTCAATCCTTTTCTATCTCTTTTGAAGTATATTAACAAGTCCATCCATTTCAATCTCTACCATGCTATCCATATCTATCATTGTATAATAATTATACTGACAAAGAGATTTAAAAGGATAGAGATTTATAGATGAAAAAATTTTGAAGTAAATAAGTTTAAAAATAAGCATAGAAAAAGATTAAATATGGGACATAGAAAGATTTTCAAATTTTTTTTGGAAGAGATAGACAGAGATACAAGAAATGGAAAGAAGAGATTCAAATTTTTTGAGAAGACATAGACTGAAGGATATAAAAAGATAGAAAAAGATAGAACCTAGTGAAAACGACGGATACAGACAAAGATCGAAAAAGATAGCGTTTGATGGAGGCAAATTCTGTACTTGGGAGTGATAGAAAATCTCTATACTTTTCTATTAAAAACTTTCTATCCTTTTCTATCTTTTTACTTCCAACAGGGTGGTATTAGATTGTAAAAGAGATGTTAATATAAGATTTGAAATAATTCGACAAAGAATAGATATGGATAGGACAGTTGAGATTGAAAAGATAGGCGCGGAATATAGAAGGATTCAAACTGAGATTCAAAAGAGAAAAAAAAGAGACAGAAAGAGATAACATTTTGGGGATATAAATAGACTTTTTATCTTTTATATCTCTTTCAATCTTGTACTCTTCCAGCAGGTTGTGCATCCCTGCTGAAAGTAAAGAGATAGAAACCCTATCCCTTTCTATTTTAGAGATAGATTTATTATAGATTCTTTATTCCTTTCTATCTCCACATCTCAATCCACTTCCATGAATCTCTCTTTGAATCTCCTCTTTTGTATCCCTTTCCATCTATCTCCTTCTGTCTTCATCTTAATCCACATTCACGCCTATCTCTTTTAATTCCTACTTCTCTATTACCTTCAATCTCCTTGTTATACACCGTTCGCTCTCATCTCTTTTAATACCTACTTCTTTATCTCTTTTTTAATCACCGTTCGCTCCCATCTCTTTCAATACGCACTTCTCTATATCTTTCTATCTCCTGTATATATACCCGTGTATGTTTAAAATATGAACATTAATAAGTTAATAAATGATACATATTCTTAGGGATAGAAGGAGATACAAATTTCTAGCGAGAGATAGATTTAGGTATAGAAAGGAATTATTTTTTTTGTGTAGAGTTAGATCGACACGAGATCGGATGAAACCGGACTAACTGTGGAAAGATTTCGTCTTAAGTTTCCGGATCTGTTCGGATTAATTTATCCGCAACCCATCTGGAATTTATCCGAAATTTTAGGCAGATTTGTAATACAAGTAATATCACATAAGTAACAAGTATAGAAATTATGATTACAAGTTTATCCCTTGTAAAAGTTTCAGGTAGAAAAAATGTTATCTTTTTGAATCTATTTCATTCCAGGATTTGTATCCGAATCAAATAGTTTTATGTAGATCTAATCCGAAAGACTCCTATCTTTGATAAAATCCGATGAATGAATCCGATCTAATCCAAAATCGAAACAAGGATGTCAGTCTGATTGAATCCGGCCAAATTCAAGGATATACCAAAATTTGTATGCGATTTTAATCCGGTTTTAAAACAAGGATTAATATCCGATTAATTCGGATTGAAACATTCCTTCGGATTAGATCGCAATAAAATGTCTTGATTCGGATACAAATTCAGAAATGATTCGAGAAACTTAGATTGGTACGGAATGAATTTCAATCCAAAAATTCTGCCACAAATATACATATACAATGTATATTATACATACAAAATAAATTATGTATTTTTTCAGTGCACCAATGATTGTGTGAAGTACAAAAACGTCGTTTTTGAATATCCAACTAGATCTGGAATTCGTGTTCTGGACGACCTTAATTTGGATGTGCCATCCGGAAAAACTGTAGCATTAATTGGTGCTAGTGGTTGTGGAAAAAGCACAATTATGCAATTACTGGAAAAGTTTTACACTCCTATTTCAGGAACTGTGGTAAATATTTAAGCTCCTTGAGTCATTGTGAAATTGCCAACCTTTCATAAATTAGAGTAATTATTATTCTTATTTGTTTTTCCGTCATTCTTCAAAAAGTATGCTGCTGGAAGTAAAAGAGATAACAATTTGTGGATAGAATGAGACAGAAATTTTCTATCTC
>JAUESI010000018.1:12030200-12054661 GCA_032275145.1 Synergus laeviventris | reverse complement strand
ATTATATACTCATTGGGACGTTCGGAAAGAAATCGGAAGCAAAGTTCACATAGAATTCGGAAAGCGTCGGAAAGCGTGTATTATTTCGGCAGGGTGTATTATTTGCATAAAAAATTATTGATTTATTTTCTGTGTATTCAATATAGATTGGTCTACATAGCTACATAATCCAGGATTAAAATTTAAAACATTTTACAAAATGGGATTGAAACTTTAGTAAAGATTAGAAAATACACTCTTTACGACGGCTTAATAAACACAGCCCACTGGATTTATAAGGTCTTTACGGAGCAAATTCTATGAGCTAGGTTGGCCGAGCGGTCTAAGGCGCCAGACTTAAGTTCTGGTTCCCAACTGGGAGCGTGGGTTCGAACCCCACACTTAGCATATTTTTTTTTTTCCTTGTTTCCTGAATGTAAATATTTTTTCATATAATAGCAACATTATTTAACTTTATTTGAAAACGTGATAATGTTTGGTAATGAAAAAAAATTTTACCTGTTTAATAATAATTATTTTTAAACGTTATTTGTTTAGGAAAATAGAAAACAAATCACACTGAGGGAGATTTAAAATTTAATGTAATCATATGGTAGTGCAGTGAATACAAATTACATGTAATTAGTTTATAAGAAGAACTTTCTTCTGCTGGTCTCCATTGCGTGACGACGGCCTTCAATAATCCACTCGTAGTCTCCATATTTGCTATCGAATGTTCCATGTTGCAATGATTTTACTCGTAAAGTAAATCTAGGACCCAATTCTCGTAACCTTGGCTTCCCCGCTTCTGGCTTGAACTCATACCTGAAAACCAACATATTTTTACAAATTAAAAAAGCTCTACAAGAAAAAAATGTTGTGGGCTGATTCTCACCTGTGATGTCTGAAAAATATGTAATCACGCTGGTTATGGAACGTTACGACTCTTCGGCCTTTAAATTCTGGTTGATAATGGAATAATGCTCCCAGCATTCTGCTCACTGAATAACCTAAGCGAGTGGTGAAGTTATTCAAGATAACTTCAGGCCTGTGATTAGTAATTTCTTTGTGACTTCGCTTTAGTTCAGGCGTAATTTTTACATTACTCAATTTGCATTGAAGTGTTGGTCCATCCGGCAAATGAACAATCAGCATACCATCTTAATATTAGTTAAGGAAAATACATTTTTTTTTGAAAACTATCAAAATATAAAAAATATCTTTAGATAAATTACATGAAAACATAATTGATCTATTGTACGCAGAAAATCGTAATTCTAAGCAAAGGTTTTCAGCATTGACATTCAGCATATTGTTGAAAATCATAACAATTACACTTAATTTGGTTTTATATTATATGTGGTAACAATTGAAGCATCAGCAAAAAAAAAGTTGTATGAGCAGAGATTTCCATAACTGGATAGGCACTGAGTTAGAAGTAACAATATAGAAATATAGTAAAATAAAACAATTAAATTTTGAGGTTAGCTTTCGACTTCATCATTAACACAAAAAGTGTAAAAAATAAAAATTTTGTCGCCCTGTAAATAAACTTATATTAATGAAAGGAATACACCTGTAAAGTAAAAAGTTATCTAATTCTAATATTTATTGAGTAAAATGAGGAAATTGAATTTTGAGGTTAAAACTTGAACTGAACGCCTTTAAAACAAAATCATTAACACATATCTTTTCTGGCTAATTAAAAAGGATACTTGGCTGTGACTTATTTTCATTCACAACGACTATGTCAGTAAATCCCTTAGCAAGAGCACTTTTTACCATTTTTTTAACCCCAGATCGATTCCTATATAACGAAAATGAATTTGGAATAATCCTAGTCAATTCTCGGCCAAAAATTCTTGTTTTACTTGTAGGATTATCCGAATATGTTATTAGAACTTTCGGTTCGTACTCTTCACGAAAATAATTAGCAAATTCATCGTGTTCAATATCCTCTTTGATTTCTTCATTCGCTTCATCATCTAAACTTCCTTGGATGATAGTTTCGTCTTGCTCACGTAAGCTTTCTATAGTATGAGGAATTTGTTTAGGCGCTCCCTCTTGTACTCTAGTTTTTCTAGCTTCTCGTTTAGCTTTAGTTTTTTCTCTTTTAAGTTTCTCTTTCTTTTGACGCCGGACAATTTTACATTTTATGTGATTAAAATTATCTTCTGAAGGAAACAGAACCTTTTTCTTTTCCGATTCCTCACTATCCTTTTGATTCTCATTTTCAACATCACTTGATTCCTTTTGCTTCTGGCGATATAACGGATTTACACGAAGTCCTTTCACTTTCATGATAACTAAATTAAAGTCTTAATTGCGGGCACAACAATATTTATAAATTTAAAATGCACGTGCTTTCACTATCATTCACAAACGCAGTCTTCCAAGTATGTTCCAAGTAATCCAAGCAAATCCAAGTTATGTACACGTGTGCACACACATAGGCCGGTATTATAGATGTAAAGGAAAGCACAGCACAGGGTTGGGCCTTTGGAGTCTCCCACCGAGTTATGTCAGGTTCGTCTGACAGCAGTAGGATTGAGTGGAATTCGAATACCGTGAAAGTTTTCGAATTCAAACGGAATTCTCTTTCTATCTGGAGGTGTTAACAAAACAGGTTCGTTCGGAATTGAAAATTTTCACAGCATCAGAATCCCACTGCAAATTCTTTCTCTCTGCTTTCCCCATAGACTAGCAATTTTCAACGCGGTAAAATTTAAATACCGAGAGTTTGATCACTTCCGTTTCCGTTTTAGGGAAACACCATATATAGCAATATATATTATATAGACTATAATGGCCAAACTCTACCAAACTCTTGCTCAGCCTCGGTTGGCCTCGGTGCAACACAGAATCATATTGAATAGAGCGTACAGAGCAAGTCGAACAAATACAAGTCTACAATACAAGTACAGAGACAGAGTCTACAGATAAAGTGATATCGACTCAACTAGCTCTGAAATTTCTCAAGTTAATCATAACCTGACCCGTAATTAGAAAGGATTATTTGGATTTGAATTTGTGTCAAATACTAAAGTGAATTTTGCTTTTACTAATCATTATTTTGTTGATTTTAAATTATTCTATCTTAAAGAAACAAATATGATGTTCATGTTTTGAGGTTATGAACCCGGCTTCCCCTCAATGGCTTGGCTTTTTCTTAGGGAGTGATGTTACCCACGGGGCGTGACGTAAAGTAAAGTAAATCTATAAATTTCTCTTTATATGTATTATATTTTGAGAATCTACTATTGTTTATTAAAAAATAGTAATAATGAATTTAAACATTTTAAACTAGGTCAAAAATAATTTCCTTATGCTCTGACATAAAAAGTATACATAAACATATATTTGTGCAAATATAGCATACATTTGATATAAATCATTTATACCAAGCGCTTTTGCAATGTCGGGAAGTGATAGCCCTACATTTTTTCACGGTCAACCGTGGTCCAACTGGATCGAAAAAATTGGACGGGATAAACCATTAAGTAAGTCCTATGCATATGAATAACAATAGCTTATCTCAATTACAGAAATATTTTCAAAGTATGTCGAAGTTTTATTCTAACATAACCTCCCTTCGGCGTTCTCGTTCTCAAATCAAAGTGTGTCATTGACAGATTATTCGCCGTCTTAGACTGCAATGCACGAAGTTCGATTGCAACAACTGAAGAAATAAGAAAATGTACCTCAACCTTTGTTAATATATTTCAATATCCTTTCATTTCCAATGTAATTACGTAATAATGAAAATCATTTTTGAAAATATTTTAGTCTTAATTTGTAGATAAATTCATGTACAATTACACTGGGCTAATTTTATTTATAAATTTGTGTTTATCTCAATGATTCAGTGTTTATTTACAGTTTTTGATTCGATGATTCCTAACATTTATTTAATTTTCTCGTTGCATCAATTTTTTACAGCGATATTCGAAATTTAAGGGGAGATTCTAATTTTTTTTGAGGAGGAAATTGACTGGGTTGAAACCATTAAATTAACACTAATGAAGTTTGGTATACACAATAAAAGGGGCTTTATTTAATACACAAATTTTTATAAAATATGACAAAAGAAATGTCAGCTAAGGTGAGACAAGTTGGAGGTGGGAATGATGCGTTATTTTTCTTTGGTTGCGACCAAAAGTTGCAAAGCGCCCTCATGAAAGGGTTTTGCGGGCTAGGGTAATTATCGCATTTTTTAACCACTAATAATCAAAAAGCAACAACAAAAAAGTCACATTTAATTTTGTGTTACAAATCTGCATGCAAAGAGCTTGAAGTGGAGCTACCTCAGAGAAAATAGTACAAAAAGAAAAGCTTGCAGTGTAAGGGGTCCAGAAGAACAAATTTCCTATTTATTTGAAACATTTTCTTACATTTTAGACATTGATACAATAAAAACACATAAGATAAACAGATGAAAGTATTTTGTCTCGCATGCAGTAGGATTGATTAATATTCCTGCCAAAGTTGAACCCTCTAGCACAAATATTTTAAAAGCTAAGATATCCGACTGTAATTATAAGGGTTTCCGACTAAATAAAAGTCCAGCATATATGTCAGATTAATAACTGGAATCTAGATGTGTTTTTGTTACCTGCAGTCGTTTTTATAAAAGGTTTAAAAACTTGTTGCTGCAGTTGTATGATATTGTAAAGACATTATGTTACAGGTGATGATGAACCCGAAGTGGAACCAGCAAGTTCAGTCACACGACTTTCAGTGGACGGTAAGCCTATGATTAATTAATTAATCAGAATGATAAACAAACACCTAAACACACTATGATTTTACAGATATTGATTTATACGGCTTCTGTCCTGAGAGAGATATTTTTTATGGAGTGGTTTGTGAAATATGCAACGCAATAGTCAAACCACAAGCCTTAAATCAGCATACGGGTATGTATGCTTTTAAAATGTTAATTTAGTAATTCAATTTAAATTAAATTAATAAACTGAACTAAAATATCGCACCAAGTTCGACTTTTTCGCCCTATTCCTGTAACCACTCGTTTTTCTCCTATCTTGTTAACCTAATATTCACTCTACAAAAGGGTGGATAATGAAATTTAACTCATCAACTAACTTGGTTCTTAGCTCTGCGGTTCTGACTCTAATTTGTATTGATCATCGAATTTTTATTAAGAACACAATAGAACGATACATTTCTTATGTTACAGAAACGCGACATCCATCAGGAACGGTGAATCTTCCTCCTCCTTCAACTCCAGTTACTAAGTCTCCTATTAAAACGCCCTATTGCAAATTATCCAAGCTCAAGAAAAGTCTGTCATCACCTCAAGTTCAAATCAATCACTCTTCCATAAAGAGAACATTCGATCAAGCTAATTTGCAATCTTCTATATCTCTTCCTACCCCACACTCTCCTTTAGAATCTTTACCCGTACAGTCTTCGTTTTCTCGGACGATCGCATCCTCGAGTCCCAGCAAAAGTCCAAGCTCTAGCGGACAACCAAGGCGGAAAAGACTTAAAGCAGATCGTTCACTACTCAAAGACAGGGAATATGACCCAGACAAGCATTGCGGTGTATGGAATGACGAAACGGGGAAGCCATGTACCCGGTCTCTTACCTGCAAGGCACACACGGTCTCACTGCGTCGGACTGTCACTGGGAGAAGCAAAACATTCGACAAACTCCTCGCAGAGCATCGTGCTGCGAAGGAGCTCCCGGCGAGGCCGACGAAAGTAACCGTCATTGGAACGGTGACGGTGTCCTCTGAAGCAACTAACCTTAGTTCCTTAGCTCCCAATACTCCTATTTCCATGAGTGAGCTAGATGCTCCTAGTTCACCACCTGTATTATCGCTGCCAGACACATATGCACTGCCGCAGGTAAGATATCTCTTTTTACTAATTGAAAACGTTTTAGACTTGAAAAAAATGTGTGTGCCAAAAATTTTCTATGAAGCTCCACTTTCATTTTGTATTTAAATATATTCGTTCATTGTTCAGAATCGATACAGATGCAAATTTTCAGTTATTTTTTCTTTGGTTTGCTTCTAGAAATAAACTCCGCAAATCAACATTGATTTTTCGGTATATTAGGTTACATGATTTAAAAAAGTCAAGTATTTCATTGTTCCGTGGTGCCGCGTGTAGAGAGAGAGAGAGAGAGAAAGAGAGAGTGTGTTTCCAATTACATTTTACTCCCTCTGGATTTAAATACTTACTTGACTGTTGTTTCGAAGTTCATCCTTGTTTTTGATCTTGCCATTTAACAATGCCTGAAAAAAATGATACTTGATAAGCTTTGATCGACCATTGCTGCAGGTGGTAGTTTAGCGCCATTTACCTGCATCGTTTTCCTAGAGTGGATAACGATTCCAATTAGTAGGCAGTATGTCCCAATTCCTATCACTAAGCGGGATTTTCTTTCTTAATTCGAATCGCGAGCTTATGAATGGTTCCATTTAAATTGGATGAGAACTGGCGACTGCACCGGTCAGGATTTAAAATACTGATCTAGTGGGAAACAATTTAATTGTCGGTGGCTTCCTATTTAAAAAAATTTTTTTTTAAAAGTATTTCCCTAAGTGGTTGTAGTTAAGCATTGCGGGTGCAGAGGTTTTAATTTCTTAAGAGCGTTGAGTTAAAATTGTAATCTCAAAATTCAATTTCATCATTTTACTCATTAAAATCTTCTTTGAAATGGGTATGACTATAGAGGCTATATTTCAAAATCTCCCTATTAGGAGGGGGGAGTAATAAAGCCATTGTTCTCTATGTAGGGTGGGTCAAAGGTAGCCGAAAAATGGGCCACGTAGTTTATGCAAAGCCCTTAAGTAAAATTTCCCGCAAAATCCGAATAGCGTATTGTTGAAGCTGTAGTCTCCGTACTAATTGGAACCAGTCGAGCCAGCATATAGAAAAAGGAGTGTCGGTTGATACTTGTTTTTGTTTTGTTATTACAGGCTGTTGATTTGCTTTATCGGTGTCTGGCCCCGCATGGCTCCACTAAACCTGTAAGGCATGGTTTCTTTTGGGTTTTAAAAGTGGTTCAGATGTTTAATTGTGATTGCTCTATGTTAACGTTTCTTTTTTAGACTAAACTTGAAGAGGATTTTGCAAACGAAGAGCTGAGATTGGAACCGAACTTAGCCAACTCTGCAAACATTACGAATTCTATTATGACACCAGTGTCCGTCATTCTACCATCTCTATCCCCACGACCTGCTAGCAGCGAAGAATCTGCAGTATCTATGCTTAATCCTGTTACTCATTCTCCAGCAGTTTCAGTTGGAATAGCTTCACTGCCTGCAACTCAACAGATTGTTACAGTAGCTCTTGATGCGAAGGCACCAATGGAAGTTGATTCTTCAAGTGCGCCTGAATACTCGTCTGTCTCTGTGTTTAATGATAAATCTCAACTTTTGGTACAATTGCCCCGGTCAAGTAACTTAATTCAGCCGTCAGTCTCTAAGAGTTATCAGACTCAAGCATCAATGCCTATTTTAAACATTTTTGAATCAACAAAGCATACAGATTTGCAAAATAGTCAGATTATCAACGGAAAGAACGTGCATAATCATACCAGTTTCTCTAGTCCTATTAATCGTCAACTGAAAAGAAACAAACATGATTTTGCTCAAGAATTTTCAACTGCTATACAGGTCGAAGCTACTACTACGTCTACACCGTATCCACATTTCGAGGATATTTCTTGGTCGAATTGTCATCCAGAACCATTAGCAGTGAGCCGATGGCTGCGCATTGCATCTAGCCGTAAGCAGTACAATTTCAATATTCACTGACATAAGACCCCTCCCACTCCAGGCTAAGGACTGTTTGCCACGTATATTATCTACCTCTCTTGTTATTTTCGTTAATACTAAGTCTGAAGCCTGACGAGAAGGGATTTTTGTTATACGATGTATATTCCAATTTTTAAAGTATAGTGATAAATACTCTTTCTTATGACTTCCAAATACATTCATATAGAGATTAGGGCTGTGCAATTTTGTTCTTCAATACTATTTATAGGTTTCATGAAAGGTCCAAAGATAGAAAGTTAGGACTTATTACGAAGCAGTAGAACTTTGTTTTAAGAGTTAATCTGAATCTGAAAATTCGAATCAATTGAGTTGTAATCGATGGCAGCTGTATTTTAATAGAGGTAAATGGTCTAAAATTATAAATCTCTATTAGCCCCTTTCTTGTTCCAAATATGTAACAATCAGGTACACATCTCATAATTAATTGAAAATATGTATACAAGTTAACTCTTCTAGTAACTAGTAGTTTCAGATTTCTGAAACTACTCATTCAATTAAGCTATTTTCAAGATTTTTTTTGCCGTTTTAGATCAATTTCTCTTCATTCATTTTTTTTAATGAATGCTTAAGACTGTTCAGGCGTTTAATGTAAACCCCAAACTATATATATATTATTAAATATACGAAACTAGGGTTATATTTAATTTTACAGAATTTTGAAACTGATCTAATTTATACTTAAAAATCCATGTAGATTCTACTATGACGTTTATTATTTTCTCGAAAATAAAGTTAAATTTTATTTTTAAAAATGTTTATTTTAGGCACATACAGTACATATTTTGAATAATTTTCGTCGAGTGATCCAATTTTTTTGTTTACTTCTAAAACTTTGTATTCAGGGGTGGGCTATGTACTGCCAATGCGTCATTACCCTCCGCTTCTTTTCTTATTCTGGAAAATCCAGCAAGGAAATAATTCATATTATGAAATAAATGTAACAAATGTTACAAATAAACTTGCTATCATGGAGAAAAAAAAGGATATTGTGTAAAAAGGGAGCGATTTTTATGAGTGTGAAGTTTAAATCAGAAGTGTGACATCACTATTCTCTCCCTTGAGGCACGCTTTTTTTTTAAATTTATTTATAAAACTTGTATGAAAAATATTCAACTTTATTGTGCCTGTAAAGCGAATCACAAACTGCGCATGTACTACATGTTTCTTCCATTGAGCTGAAATCTGTGATTTTGCGCCCGCTCTACAAGTATGTTAAATTGTACTTTTCATGCAGGTTTTATTAAAATTATAAATCAAAAAGACAAATTGTTGGAAATTTTACCAACTAATTTCCCGTCAGCTTATTTCTGCTTTTTTAGAATCTTTGAACTGAATAAAGGCACAGTGATAATTTTTTCTATTTTTTTCAAATTACTAAGACATATCTTCTACTTGGAATATTTTCGCGAAATATTTTATTGCATCATCAGTCTAACTATAGGTTTAGAGAAACACTTTTACATTCATGACACAGTTTCTTATATTGTTTGCATTATCACACATATGTTAGTCAGACAACAGTGCAAGACAAAAGCGTCAGGAATGTATTAATGTCTTCAACTGTATAATTATTGTATTCATATTGTTAACTGTTACATCTAACATAACGATTGAGACGAAAAGATTCACGCATAATGTTTATCACCTCTTTTATTTATTTATTTATTTATTTATTTATTTAAGGGGACCGATGTAGATATGAGTGGTAGAATTGATCGAATGTAACAACATGCGTCGAATTTTCATTTCAGTGTTTAAAGACAAGAAAACCGATATTTATGTTTTTTTTAATGTTTAATTTATTTCTTTTAGTCTTGCCAATATCGTATTATATTTTATATCTAAATTTGTATTTGATAACTTTCTAGAGAAACTTAATTTACTCTGTATTTTTCCAACTTTTCTCTACTTTTATTATAAAAATTTAATTTTGTATGAGTAGCGACTTACTTTACTTAAAAAAAAATATTAGGGTGAATTTTGGAATACACGTACCATCAAATTAAGATAAATTCCATAACTTAGACAGTTTCCATTTTACCATTTCGGCCTACTTTGTAGATCCGACTTATAGCGATATGCAGCTAACTGTTGATATCAGCAAGATTTTTCTAACACTGTATAATCATATGGAAAGGGAAAGAGTCAATAGCACTTAGAAGAAATGGTAACCATTATGACAGTTTCTCTCTGGTATACAAATAAAACGAAAACATTTTCTAAAAATCTCCTTCTTGTGATGAAACTGTAAAATTGTATTTTATGAGAATAATTTTTCTAGAAATGACTTAATTATCTTGTACAGAAGTTCGTACCTGATCGGTACAATCTTAATTTAGATGAAGTTTGCTAAATTGAGTAAATTACTGTAATGTTCGTATTCCAAAAATATCCTAATATTTTTAATGCGTACATGAAGTTCATATGAGTATATGGTTAAAGCGTTTAGTAAGATGATTTCTTATCATATATAGATTGTGATATTTAACTTTATATAAATATATAAATTGTACATTGTATGCATGCGTAGGCTCAAAAAAAAGTTAGCTACTGCTATATGATATTCGGCTATGCCGCGACTGTGTTACGGATTTTTGTTCCGTTTTTAAAACGCTTATATGTATATTATATTTGAAAAAAAAAAATAAGTGGAATACTTTCATCATAACTTCGAATTTTTTAGCATATAATACATAAGCCGAAAACGTAAATCTTTTAACTGAAGGGTGTCATGAAGTAGTTCCATAAAATTTAATGAACATAATTATACTTGTAGTATAGTTTTTGTCTACGTGTATTAACTTATTGATCATTACTCCTTTAGCTTCTTGAATTTAGTTTTAGCTTTCTGAGTTAAGCTTAAAAATTCTGTTTGTTGTTTCGAAAGTTCACTTATAATTAGCATTACTAAACTCGATTCGTGGTATTACATTAAACGCTACCTATAATTATAGTTTTCACGATTTGTATACTAATGTGTTACTGTGTTCCACAATTTTGCTTTAAATACTCTTACAAATATTGTGAATCATTATGATTAAGCAATTCATTCATTGATCTTGAATCGTGATTACACAAATGTTACTGATTACTGTGTGAAACTATTTAGTTGTAAGAAGACATGAGCTGCCTGTATTGTAATTTGAATTAGAAATTTTGTATTAATTTCAGAAATATGTCACTAGCTAACGTGTTAAATATTTGCTTGGATGTAATTATTAAGGCGTACATGACACTATAAAGTAATAAAGTAATGGTTACAGTAATTCGTCTTAATAGTTTTATAAATATGATTACCCTAACTATTATAAAATACCTTCAAGGATCCACATTTTTTATTAGTTTTGAGAGTGAGAATAATGAAATAATTTTTTTAATTATTTTAGAAAATACAGTTCAAAAAAGGGGGAATTGAAAACAATACGCTGAAACCAAAACGGCGATTAATTTTTCTCCCGCGCATGAAGTTAGTTTTTGTCTTCGCACTCTTAATTCATGATGTAAAATTAAAACTTATCAAAAAAAAACATGTGAGTTCAAGAATCTTGGGTTAAAAATATTGTTGACATTTCGAGCGATATGAAGCAAGATGAAGATATTTTTGTCTTTAAGTGCAGCACTAACCGCGGATATTTTCATCTGGTAATTACTTCCTACGGGGAACATAGTTACATAGAAATACACGTAAAATTTACGTACAGAGAAATCAACTTGAAATAAATAGATAACGTGAAACTTCATGCGGTATTCTGAAACACTAAGTGAAATTTCAAGAGTGCATTCTTTTCAAATAACACCAAAATTTCTATGTAATATGAGGATTTTACGTAGATTACCACGTTAATATTTCCAGCTGGTAAACAACTGAGGTAGAAGAGGTAGAAGTGATGCAAAATGAGACCTGGGGAGGGCGACAAGGTGCAGAGGTGGAAGAGAAGGAGAAGAACGAACTGGCACTGATGCAGACCTCGGACCTCAGAATCCGCAGTTACCTCGTTACCTCTCCGAGAGTGCGAGATAGTGTGAGCGTTAATCGAAACATGAGGTGAAAGTGTCATTTTCCATGTATTCGCGACAGTGAAGGAAAGTAAAAAATCTAGTGTAATTAGAATGAAATCTTGTGATTTATCACTATCAAAGAAATCACCAATAATGTGTGAATGATCATCATCTTCAAGCTGGATTTTACGATCTAATACTATAACGTACAGGTTGGTCTTGATTCTCGCTCTTTCTTACTGCTTCTTGCTAGGCCTCAAGGTTTCTTCTCTTTCTCTTTCTAAAACTCCCACTCCTCATTGGGATAGCGTCTCTGCTGACTGGTATCTACTTCACTGCACCTCTTTGGTCTCCGATCGGAATCGGAGTCCTTCTGTCCCTTTCTTTCTCTCTCTCTATTTGTCGGTTTTGGATCAACTCCCCACTTCTTTTGCATCATTGACACAAGAGTTGTAACTTGTAGACGGAGACACCGAGTAGGTGGGCGCAGGTATACTTCAATTCATTGAAAATTGAGCGTGGGAAGGAGGATAAGAATCTCGTATAAGATCGAATCGGTAAATATCCTTATTTTTTTTACGGAGAACATGACGTAATTGTTGAATATAAAAATGATGGTCCTACGTCCTACGTCTAGCAAAGATGAGAGATCAACATAATACAGCTTCATAACGTTGACACATATTTAAAAGAAATGGCAATAATTACACAGTATTGTTGATAGGCATAATAATAATAATAATGTTATAACAACAATCGAGTGTAAAAATTTGACTTTCAAAATCAAAATTCTTATAAAATACCAATATTTTATTTCGCGTTCTACAAAAACATTTTATTACTAAAATAAAACGTAGGTTTAAGATTCATGATCATTTTAAAGCTTTTCAATTTGTGTATTAGAATCAAATATACTCTTATCAGCTCTAGAATTATTAGCGTTGAAGTACCGTGTGCAAACTAGACATTGATTCGTCATATGGCGATTAAACTTTGCGTTCTTATCAGTGCACACACACAAATCGAAGAGTTGGTTATTCTGTGTATGAATCATGCAATGATTACAAAATTTTGAAATACATTCCAAGTAAAATAGAAGTACAACTGTACCCTTGAAAACTTTGAACTGTATATACAATTTTTACTATATACAATGCAATTCAAAGCTTATCATCCTCAAATTAAATACATAAATAGCAATTTTTTGGCCCATCCCCCAATAATTAGGTCTTCGGAAGGAGGTGAAGGTAACCAGTCATATGGTGCGATCGAACCCTTTTTTGGATCAACTAGGACTCTTTTTCAGAACCCCCGCAATTATCATATTTTCTACAGGTTCGATCAGAAAAAAAAGAATCTAGATGTGATCAATAACAGGGTGCATTTGGATCCTCTCCGACCCTTTGACCTTTTGCTGTGTCAGTCTTCAAATGCTTTTTCAGATATATACATACATGTCTTTACTGAATAAAAAATCTACTCATCCTCCTATACCTTGATCGTTTCGTAATTCTAGTGCACAACTTCCTATTACGGAAAGTTGCTCGCACGTTTATACTTTCTTTTCAGTCAAGTTGATGCACTTTACACTGCTACAATAGTTTGTTATACTTTTAAATACTTCAGTATATGAAATTGACATTGAAATAATTTATATTAAATTCCATATACATTTATATTAATCACTTATTAAAAGATCTATATAAAAATATATTAACATATGTCACATCAATGATTTGATTTTTCTACTATATTTTTCATTACGAGTTGAGCGAGGTGTGAAAAGTTTACAATATTTCTGCTTCTTATTTTTACAGGCGGCTGGCAATGAGACCGTAACATCCACATTTTGCTCAACATGGCTTTATCTGTATCCTCAGCCCGCGTTTTTAATCCAAACGGTAAGATATTTTCTATAAGATAAAAATTACAAAATCATTTAGATTCATTGGTTCACAAAGCGTTCAACATTTTTTATCTGAATGCGGCTCATATTGTCGATATTTATATCTGTATATTTATGTCACATATTTGCAATTTAACTGTTACCGATTTTTTCATGTTAATTTGATTGTATTGTTGAAATCAATGAATAATGTTCTTTTCATCAATTTCCTCGTGTATTAATATATTAATGATGTATAATAAATATTTCAAAAGGATCATTTTTTTATAGAAAGAGTAACGGTTCTTTACAAAAGAATATATGTCTGTTGCGTGCTTCTCCGGCTAACGAACTTTGTGAGATTATTATTATCCTGCGTTTGGATTACGGCCAATGGTTACACCATATTTTAGTTATTTGGCCAAGCGGTCGTTAACCTGAAAAAGTACGAGTAATATTTAGTAATATGATGCAGCAAAAAAAACAAATAGAATATAGAGTGTACTCACATTGTAATCTCTGTACTTCCTTGTACAAGCGGGAATTGTATACCAACATATAAACTTTCAAATTTCTCATAATACTATTTATGGAAATTATGGATTTATTTTTTAAGGTGATATTAGTGATCTAATATTTTACTAATAGACTGAGAAATTGTTTTTTGAAGAAATCGAAGGTAAACGTAATTTTAATGAAAATCGTGAGATCTTTTTCTATATGATACATTTTTTAATTGTGCCAATTAGAGGTACTTTCTCGGTATTGACCGACAAAATGGTATCTTATTGACAATTTACTGTGCTCTGATTAGAAGGTTGACACCAAGTATGTACGTTCGCGTCAATTCTGATTGAGCATTTAAAAAATGTCCAAAAACTTTATTTTAACTTTAAAAAAGAGGGATACTTTCAATACCAAAATCAATTAATTATCAACTTCATTCATTTTAAGTGGAGTTTCCAAAAGTCAAACTTGATTGTGTGATTCCAAACAATTATCGAATTTCCCATGATGTAAACTTACATCTCAAATTAACCAATTATGCAATTCTGATTTACATTCTTCATCTTTGCAATTTTCAGAAATCTATAATAAAAAAGAAGAGATCTTTATTGTACTTCTGGGAGTATAATTTTAATAGTCAATAGTTTTTTTAAAAACAAATTGAAGCTGAAAAATGTTACGATTCTTTCCTTTTATATTTTAGTGGGACGGCAGGATTATTTGACCAGTTCTGCGTGTACGAAATGTATTTGCTGCCCGTATGGATATCACATCGACTTAGATTTTGTCCGTTATTGTGAAGCTGTAGCAGCAGGAAGTGCAGGGGATCGATTGACTATCGAAAGACGGAAAAAGAAAGAACGTCGAAGACAATGTCAATCCATGGAGTTTCTCCTCGGGCTGGTATATATTATATAATAATATATTGCTAGCTTTCATATAGACTTTTATTTTCCTTTATGCATAACTATTTCTCATCCTAGGTAAGTCCTGCTCTTCCTGAATCAGTAGCAGAGAATCTAAAAGCATCTCAAGCAGCTCTCTCTGATAGTGGTATAACAACATTGCCAAAGGTGAATTGTACCACTTCCAGTAAAGCTAATAATTTATTAGGATTGGATTTGAGTGACGTTGTCTGTGATTTTGAAGCCACCCTCAAACATTCCTCAAAGACTTACGGATCTGGTGATCCAAATGAACAAGCACAAAATGGTGAGTCATTGAACGCATTTACAATAGCAATAGCAACATATACCAATGTTTACTATGATGCAAAAATGCTTTGATGAGTTTAATAGGCTGATATTGTTGTGAATAAAATATCCAATTCCAGATGATACCGATACTTCGATCCCAGCACAAGTCCCTGTACGATTAGAATCAACTGGAGATTGTGATGATTCTAGTGTCGGCAGCGGAAACTCCAATCTTAGTACTGGAACACTACAGGTTATTAATCTTATTTCAGAAAGTTGACCTGAGTTATACTCCATTAACATTATTTAAATTATAAAATTTATTCAATTTTGTAGAATATTAGGGAGCAAATGGCAGCTTCTTTAGAAAGGATGAAAGAATTGGAACAGCAAGTGAAAGCAATACCGATGTTGCAGGTAAGTTAGTTTTAAGTAAAGAAAAAATTATATACCTATCAGTTAGCATCTTATTTCTGGATTTTGTTATACAAGTTTTTAATTAAATGCTCAACTTTTTAGGTTCAAGTGTCGGTCCTTCAAGAAGAGAAACGAAGCCTACTTCAACAAGTGCAGGATTTCAATACATCAAAATCTGTGAATGACACCTTCAACATGTCTCGAAGTCATTCTTTTTCAGAGGATCGATTTCGATCACAAAAAGCAAGAAATAGTACAACACCGACGAGAGAAATGGGAACATCATGTGCTGTCATGACGAGAGATGTTGGCGTCTCTCAACGGCAGGTAAATTCATTTCATTCCGTCTTAAAATACCTTCCTTCTTACCCAAGTCACATTAGATCTATAAACCGTTATGTATTTCTTTTAGATTCGAACTCGAGATGTGGGGGTTGTAACCAATATTCCAATTCAGCGATCATCTCAAACAGGGTATTTACTGAACGACAATATCTCCTTGAATAGTTTGCAAGATTCAAGCATAAATGATCGCTTAACATCTATCCCTCCGAAGAAACTAGAGCGTAGCCATATGCAGATTGAGTATATTATGCCTAGCTTTACAAAGTCAGTTTTGAAATGTTCCAAAACTACCCAAAGTGACATATCACTTGAAAGTATACAACCTTTACAAACGAGAAAGAATTGTTTAAACAGATCGCTAAATTTTGCGGAAAAGTTTCGAGATTTCGGTGTCAATACCGACAAACGCATTATGAGGCCTCTTCAACAAAGTATTATTACTAGTGAAGAAATTTTACCGGAAAAAGAGAACGAACCTAATGTAAAGAGAGTAGTTAAGATGCGTTCGAAAGAAACTATGACATCTTTAAAGTTCAAAGACATACTGACAACAGATGATATCGCGGTTGCTGTAACGGATGCTTTAAGTACTTACAAGGAGTCTCAGAAAAAGGCAAAGGTATCCAAAGAATCACAATGTACAATAGATGTTACAAACAAACAAGTGCAGACATCAGAACTATTTAGGTTGCGAACTAGCATTGGTGTGACAGCAAAGCCGAGAACATGTGATGCTGGTACAGAAATGAAAGAGGGTCCTAGTACAAAATCTATAGCTGTGGGACCTGATCCAGTTGCCACTCACTCCATTTCCTTGAATTCCATGAACTCTCGGAGTTATTCCTTTAATTATGGTGACACCAAACCCAAACGAGTTACAACTAAATCTGTTGGTGTAGTTGTAGATGACTTAATAAAGACCACTACAAAGAGTACTGACACTTCTGGTTTGGTACCAAAGAGTCGAGAGTTCGGTACGTCGCCTCTGAGAAAGAAGTTCACTGACGTTTCTGTTGGCGAATCAGTCAAACCCCACATTACTATTTCTTGTGCAGCAAACTACTGTGACAACTGCAAAGAAACGATTAATAACTTGGCTAAACAGATAAGCAGCAATATGGAAAACCACGCAACTGATCAAAATACAGTCTCTCGTATTCCAAGGCCTTCGAACATTGTTCTCAACATATCAGATAATAGAAGACAGTTTAAGAGACAAGACACGTATACAAAAATTCCAGTTGGCGTCATAAAATATGATTCCGATAATAAGGATCAATACGAGAACAACTTACGGTATGTTCTTGTTTTATTAAAAATGATACCTATCAAATTTAAATTGACAAAAATGAATCAATTATTCCTACTTAAATAATTTCTAAGTGAAATTTTATAATTTCAAATGCATATAGTTTGAAATTAAACAGTTTGCAATTGATTCCTTTAAGCCTTAATAGTTTTTTAAACAATTATATAATTTTCTGTCGCATTATATTAAACGATGAAATAAAATCGATATAAAATTACCGACAATAGTCCTGCACGGTTCTTGGTATAAACGCGTGCTGACATCTGCTCGCTGCGAAGCAGTAATCGATTTTCTGGCTTATTTGTGCTTGGTGATATGATGCTTAGCTCAGTCGTTTACATTTATTCGTATTCAGTGTTTACGTCGTCTATTAACTCGAATTTGATCACGAATCATAAAAGTTATTTACAAAAAAGAACATCATAAGTACTAAAGTCAGACGAAATGAAACTAATTATAGAGAATTTTTTCGTTTATTTATTTAATTAATATGATAACCGGGTGAATAGCAACATTATTGCACCACACATTGATGCAGGAACAATTTGTTACATCGTTAAGGGAAAGTGATGTAAATGGAATCCCATCCTTTTTTGAGAGTGATGAGCGGTAAATTTTATTACTCTCTTTAAAATTATAATAACTAGAATTTGTAGAATAATAAATAGTAATTTTATTAAATATTCTGTAGTAGGAAATTTCAAAGACTTTTTAAAAATAATTCAAAGAAAAATTATTTTAACATTATTAAGTAGTACCCATATTTTAGGCCCCCTTTGATTAAAATTATACGTCTGAATATATGAATGAAAATTATCAATTTTTACAGGTTACAAAAATTGGAATCCATCAAACTGAATGAAGACAAGCCAATCTTACCCGAAGTCCATGGTTCTCAAAAAGAAATTGAAAATGAGGAAAAGCATGTTTTGCCGGATTCCTCGTTGTTCCAACCTATTCAGGAGAAACCTAGACAAAAAATTGAACCATCCAAAGAAATGCGAGCCGCCATGAAAGTGCTCAATGACAATTTAAAGAAACCACATAGAAATATTTCTTATCAAATAAAAAGTGCAAATAATATTATACAGCAAGAATGGTTCAAGATATCGAGTACAGCAAACGCAAATCCTCTTGACGTGGAAGATTATTTGGATTGTTTCGAAGAATCCTCTGGTTCCATTTTGGAATACATAGTTAATTTGACAGATTCCAGTGGAAATACAGCTATGCATTATGCGGTATCGCATGGTAACTTTGATGTAGTATCCATTCTCTTGGACTCTAAAGTTTGTGACATCAATAAAGCAAATATGGCAGGGTACACTGCTATTATGCTGGCAGCACTTGCAGATGTCAGAAATTCTACACACGCATCTGTGGCAAAGAGACTTTTCCAAAATGCAGATGTTAACATAAGAGCTAAGCTGGTAAGTATTAAATTAATTAACACAATTTACAGAAAGTATTTTTCGAAAAGTTTTTAATAATTGGTCTTCCATATCATTTTAGCATGGACAAACAGCCTTGATGTTAGCAGTTTCACATGGACGAAAGGATATGACACAATTACTTCTGGATGCTGGAGCAGCTATTAATATTCAGGATGAAGATGGAAGTACTGCATTGATGTGTGCAGCTGAACATGACCATGCTGATATTGTGCGGCTCCTTCTTGCTCATCCGGATTGTGATCCATCCATTACAGACGTAGATGGCAGTTCTGCTTTAAAAATTGCTCTCGAAGCTGGAAACCGAGACATAGGAGTACTTCTTTATGCTCACGAACATGTTAATAGAGGAACAAGTCCTTACTCTTCAATAAGGCGAAGTCGACGAAGTTCTAAACCAACAACACCTACCGGTTCTTGCCCTTCGGCTCCTGTTAGTCCAGCTGCATCGCGAAGATTTCATTCACCTATGATATCTTTGAATGCGTCGAAATATTCCGGGAAATAATACGATTTTCCTACAAAACATTTTTTTTAACTTTATTAATAGTAAAGTAACGGAATGGAAAAGACTGTTTCCTTAACCTGGGAATGATGTACACTTACATAATTTATCTTACCTCTCTAAACAATAACGTAAAGAAACCTTAGGCATTACGCTTAATATTTTTTAAGAAATTAAAAAAAAGTAATATTTTGTAATTCCAGTTCTAGAAAGTAACTTTCATTTGTTTTCGAATTGTATTGCAGGATGTACTGGACTACAAAGGACAAACGAAAAATCCAGATTAAAGCAGTTAATATATCGAACTCTTTACAATAAACGTTTTTCTGACATATTTCATTATTATATTGTAATAGAACTTGAATCTAAACTCGACCACACGTTGCAGTATGGTGGTGGCATTTATTTTGTCTTATTCTCAAATCGACAGTTTGGTCGAGATCGTACTGTGCTCTTAAATGTTGAATAGAAAAAGCACACTGTTAGCTGAGTCTGAAAATCTGTAATTACAATTATATTGATATTAAAGAAACACTATCGCTTTTTATTCCATGACCTTCTCGGTTTTTGAAAAATCATTTTATGTTCAATTTTTCAATTCCTGCAACAAGGTTCTTTATTATTTATCTACGAACTTTTGGCAGTGGAATTTTCCTAGGAGCAGGAAATGATCCTGAGAAACAGAAAATTATATTAATAGCATTCGAAAGTAAGAACAATAGTATTTGTAGTTGACTTCACAATTTATTTAATTCGCTGTTCTTATGTGATGAATAAATACGTAAAAAGATAGTTTATTTTGCAACTCCTTACAATTTAATATGGCCGATTGGTTGATTATTTTTAAAATAAAATTCATTGTTTGGAATAAACACGCAACAGAGTTTACAGAACCCTTATAACAAAGGGATATCCTCAAAATAGCCCTCAGGACATCCTCTTAAATTCCAAAACAGAAGGAATTCTTTATTTGTAAAAGTAATATATATTGTTCGGAATATTTTAACAGCATAGAGATATTCCATATTATAATTAAGGATATCCTTCAAACGTCCCACAGATATCTCATCTTTTTAACTATAGGAACTCCTATTTTATGAAGATTGGCATACAAATTTGCGCCATGCAGGATATCCTGTGGAATATTCGTAGTATAACATGGATGACATGATATATAAATATTTCTTTGATTCAAAGAAACCATAAAATACTTGATCCATGCATGGATTCATTATTTAATTCGAAATTCATGTTTGTTCCAAGAATCTAATTCTTTAAACTTGAAAAATATTCACTGTAAATAATATTTCTTTAAGAAATATTGTCACAGAAACAATTTCTTTGAATCATGACATGCGTAGGGTTGTTGTCTTTAAACAATATTTACTTAAACTATATCTAAAAAATCCCTTGACACAAAAAAGTGGAATAAAAAAACGTATTGTATCGCTAACAATTCCTTTTTTGTCTGAATTTTGAAAATTCAAAATGTAGGGTGTAAAAAATGTTCTTTAAAAGTCATTGAGTGGTTTTTATCTAGATATATAATATTATTAACTAAGAATTCTAATATAATAATTTAAATAAGTCTACGAATGCCATTTGTTTTTCGTTTAGATGTTACGTTGAGCAAATTATTAATATCTATATCTATAATTGGAAGTATCTAATCCAAGCGTAACATTCTTGCAGATAGATTCGAATCTTCGATTGGTACTTCCCATCTTCTTTCCCAAGAATCTTTCTCAGATGTATATCCTAAACGGGTGCACATCGGTAAACGGGTTGCTCGTTCACAACGTCTGGAAACTGACCAGTACACAAAGTCCTTAGGACATTTATAGAGATAACCTTGAAGGGAACCTCTCGAGTTGTTTTTGCATTTGTAAAAAGCACTACTGCATCCCTCTTGATACGGATAATGACCTTCGCTTGGACATATATTTTGTGTAGATAACTTCACCTAGAACATTCAGATAAAGGAATATACCTCTACATGTTTTAAGAATACATAGCTTTACAAAAATTTGTTTTGATTTTCTAATATATCAAATAATTTTTTACTTCTAAAACTGGATACACAATTTTATTTGCTTTGGTAAGTAAGAAACTATAAATAACATTTGTCAGTCATCTTGATAGAAGTGTCCAAACAGATTATTGCATCTAAAAAAGTAATTACTTGTACAATACTTCTGGGATGCAAATCGAATAATTATTTATTTTTATTTCAATAAAGGTTTTAATTGCTTAAAGCTAATAAAAATCTAGGAAGTTTCATATTTAAATATTTTCCGATTCTATAATATTCTTTTGTATAGTAGAATAAGTATTAAAAGTTAATAAAACGTATTACTTACGGGTGAAATAGAATTCTCCTCCGTTTGTCGATTTAACCTAGTGCTCGTTATGTTTCCCATGCAAGGCTGTGAACTCTCTGCCTCCGGAAGACACTGAACTTTCATTTCATCAAATATAGTATTTTCAGGACAACTGAGTATTAAAATCTTAATCTCCATGTTACCCTCTGAAGTACACTGATAAAGTAGATTGCAGAACTTTGGATGTCGTCTAAATCCACTTGGACATACCAGAAGTACTTGCTCATCCGTAAGATCTGCAGCTATTGGACAGTTAGCAAATGCGGGTTCAGAAGATGGTGCACCCATATCCGAAGATTGAGTAGTTGATTCAGATGGTCCAGAACTAGTTTCCTCTGTAGTTTCGGCTGGAGTTTGTGTTGTTTCTTGATTGGTTCCTGCTTCTGTCGTTGAATCTGGAGTACTAGACATGGAACTTTCATCAGTCATTCCTGAACTTGTTTCTGTTGAACCTGCTTCATTTGACTGCGTAGTTGCACTTGATTCTGTTGTTACTGAATTAGCTTCGGTTTGTGTAGTGGCTTCCGAATCGCTATCTGTACTCATTTCTGTAGGTTCGCTTCCAGTTTCAGAAGTCGATGATTCTGAATTTGCATCAGTCGTTGCTGTTTCAGAGGTCGTCATTTCCGCAGGTGATCCAGTCGTTTCTGAAATTGTGGTTGATTCTTGGGGAGCATTTTCTTCTTTTGGTGTAGTACTTATTAATGGATTCATCGCAGTCGTTGTTTCCTTAATTTCTTCAGTAGATGTTACTGGTTTTTCTGAGCTAGAAGGTTCAGTACTTGCAGGACCACTAACTGAATCTCCGCTTTCTGTAGAAGACCCTGGCCCCATAGAGCAATCTCTAGCTGGGTAAACAGATTCCGCATAATTACACACGCTTATACTGGGATCAAAAATAGTTCCAGGTGCACAGTCAAAGTGGTAAACATTAAAACCGTTCCCGTTATCCACACAACGATAGAATTTATCACATCTTGTAGGATGTGGATAAAAGCCTGGATCATTACACACTATAGTGGTGTTTTGTTTAGGAGGTGAGCAATCAGGTTTGTCAGAAGGAGGCTTGGAACTACTTGGACCTGTAGTACTGGAATCCACAGGTGTCATCATTCCTTGGGGTTTATCTGAAGAAGGTGTATTAGTGGTAGTGGAAGAAGGCATTTCATTCTGTTGAGTGGGAGTCACAGGTTTATCACCGTTTTGATCAGGACTGGAAGAGGTCATATCAGATACTCCTGCACCTGGAGGTTTCGAAGCCCCTGAACTGCCTTGTTCAATTTCATTATTGGATGATTGACATGAAGAAACTTGTGCAATATAATTACAAGTTTGTAATCCCTGATCCCAAGCAGTTCCTGGGCCACAATCGAAATCGAATCGTCTATATCCTGAAGGATCTTTTACGCAACGATAGAATTTTTTACAATCATTTAAATTGGGGAAGAAACCGTCACCTTGACAGCCTGTATTTCCTGGCTTCGTTGATTCAGTTGACGATACCGAACTTGTGGGAGATGTAGTCGTTGAGGATATTTGCCCACTATCAGTCGTCGACTCGGCAGTTATTCCCTGTGTAGAAATCTGAGATGAGCTTTGTGGTGATGTTAAAGAACTGGTTCCAAGTGAAGGGGATGTTGACGAGATTCCATAGGATGGAGTTGAGGGCCCAACAGTATTAGGAGGTAAATAAGTAGAAGAAATTGTCTGAGGTGTGGTTGCGGAGTTCTCTCCTGTAGTTGAAGTAGATATAATATTGTTACTTCCTGAACTAGTCGAAGGGCTATTAGATGACGTTGTACTAATCGAGGGATCTACAGTGCTTGGCGGGTTTTGGTTGTTTGGTTGTTTAGTTGTTAAGTTTTCATTGCTCGTGGAGGGATCTGACACATTATTGTCACCAGTAGTATTAATATCGGAATCGCAGTTGGGTATTAGGTATAAATGATTGCAAGTTTGAAGTTTCGAATCCCATCCAGTGCCTGTGCCACACTCAAATTCATATTTAGTATAAGCAGATCCTTCTTTAACACACCGATAGAATTTTCGACAGTTTCCTGGATCGGGGTAAAAGCCTTCATTAGAACAGATTCCAGGAACACTGGCTGATTCACTTTGTCCAGATATTGTTGATGTTCCAGGCTGGGTAGATGCTTGTCCTGGTGCTTCTGATGTGTCTATCATTGTTGAAGATGTTGATTGAGAAGCAGATGGCTTCTGTGTCTCAGGATCTAATGTGATTGGCCTTGGTGGTCTTGGTGGCAGTACTGAAGTTGCAGGAGTAGGGGAACCATCAGGACTAGTAGGGTTAAATGGAGTACTCGATGCCTCAGGTCTAGTTGGATAATCTGGCAATCCAGAAGGTGTTGGTTGATTTGTCTGGTCGGGATAACTGGGGCTTCCAACTTGTCCCAGATCACCATGTTGACTTGGATAAGAAGGTTGATTCGGCTGGCTTGGATAAGCAGGCTGATTAGGTTGATTCGGATAAGCAGGCTGATTAGGCTGACTTGGATAAGCAGGTTGACTTGGATAAGAAGGTTGATTCGGCTGGCTTGGATAAGCAGGTTGATTAGGTTGACTTGGATAAGAAGGTTGATTCGGTTGGCTTGGATAAGCAGGCTGATTAGGTTGAATCGGATAAGCAGGCTGATTAGGCTGACTTGGATAAGCAGG
>JAUESI010000018.1:12012685-12030100 GCA_032275145.1 Synergus laeviventris | reverse complement strand
ATTAGGTTGATTCGGATAAGCAGGCTGATTAGTTTGGCTTGGAAAAGAAGGTTGATTAGATTGATTCGGTTGATCCGATCCAGGAAGTGCATTTTTACACTCTTTCCTTGAAACTGCCCAAGGGTGATTGCATGCTTGTATATCTTGGTCCCAAACTGTTCCGGTTCCACATGTAAATTCATACTTCATATATTTACCAAACCCTTCATTTACACATCTATAAAATTTCATACAATCTTTAGGATCTTCCATAAACCCTTCTTGGCTACACTGATTATTCGCAGTCGCATAATCCATGTTTTCTGCAGAACTAGCCAATTTTGATGTAGAGCTACTTGCTGTAGAAGGATAGTTACTTGATGAAGATGTTCTTGGGGGAGAAGTCGAAGAATGTTGAAGATTTGGAGAATTTTGAGGATTTTGCCAATCGGGATCAATTTCGTTTTGTAAATCACCACATTCTGGCCTTTCACTCTCGTTAGGATGCACGCAAATATTTCCTTTATTTTTAGAAAAAACGGTGCCAACGCCGCATTCAAATTTAAAACTAGTCAATGCTTTACCGTTGCCCCAATCGACACATCTGTAAAATGCTCTACAGTCTCGCGTATCAGGATGGAATCCTTCTTCAGTACATTTAAATACTGAATCTGCAGCATTGTAATTTCCTTAAAGAGAAAAAAATGGATTCTCAAGTTAAGAGTATTTAGATTTTAATATGACTTGAAACGTTTAAATAAAAAATTATATGGTATTACTTTATTTTTTACATATTTTTACTATATATTTAAACAAAATTAAACATACTTACTATTTTGGCATAAGGTGCAACTAAACAGCGATATCAATACGCTTAATATCCCAAAGCTCATTAACATGATTTGTACGTTGCACACCTGTAGGTAAAATAAAATTTATAGCCTTTCAATCGAATATTCCATTATATAAGGATTATATCTTACATAAATCGGTACCGGATAACGCTCACAAATAAATATTGTCATTTTGAAGATTTAAAAAAATATAAATAAAGAAAGACTAGCGAAACAAAGAAGGGAAGCGGTAGGCTTGGATTTTGCCATCTTTTTCTTTCCTCTTTTTTCTATTTTTTGTAACTTCATGTTTTACAAAATGAAATGATTAGTTAATCGATATTCCGATATTAACAGTTACTATACTGTGTTCGGGTTGGCTAAAGTCCAACGAAAAAATGTTTCGAATATTGGCATTGCTAAAGGATCCTAACTGTTTTCTTATGACCTCACTTAAATGATATCATGTGCCTGAAATCAGAAAAGCGTATTCGCAATGCATTTGCTCTCTAGAAGGGTTCCACTCACATTTGTTGAATTTCAAATACCATTGATTACAAATTGTTGAATTTATCAGATTTCAACCTAAATTCGAATATTGAATTATTTCAATCCTCACTTCTTTAACTACTCCTTTTATTAAATATAAAAAGAGGTCAATCTTTTTTCTCAAATGAATTAGGTAATGCACGCGGATAATATTTTTCTATGAAATTTGAAAAAACAAAGTTGCGGAAAAATAAACACCTGATGTCTCTTGGAAAGAGAGAGAGAAAGAAGAAAAGAAAACTCTCATGTGCGATAACCATTCTTTATACAAGATAGAAAGTAGATTACGTGAGTAGTGACAAAGTGAGAATCAGGTTCAATGATATAAGCTTTGCGTAATGGAATGCAAGTGCAGTGTCAATGTCATTGCTAGATGATTGCAGACATTATAATCATCAACTACGACCCAAGAAGAAATTTACAACTGCACGGCGCTGTTCTGCGCTACTACTGCTTACAGTACTGGCATTAGTACAAAATGTAACTCGGTCCAGTACTGGCAAGTACCAGCACCGTTGTCCAGATACCAAACCATTAGTGAAACAGTACTAATCTAGTACCACTTCTAATAAACAGTACAGTATAGTACACAATTGCCTGGCACTGGCGTGGTACTGCGCCAGTTGTACAAACCCGCTCCCAGCCGAGTTACCTTTTTACTAATGCCAATACTGGTGCGATATCGAAATTTCCACTTGGAAAATCGAAGTATTATTTTCTTACAATAGAATGCAAATATTTCCACAAATAAATAAATAAAAAATGAGCTGCCGACTATCTATGCTATTTCAAAATCTCTGAATCACATATAAAAAAAACTATTATATTTGTCTTTTATATTAAATCATAACACAATGGCTTAATTAGAAAAAAATGTAGATTTGTGGTTATTCAACTTGTTTACGGCATTCTTTTAGATTCAAAATGCAGGAATTTTTAGAATAATTAAATTTGTCATAAGAAACGAAGAAATATTCTCAAAGTAGAAAAGAATTTGTTGACATCTGCAATGATTTTTTTTTAACTGCTCTAACTTCTTGTAAGAAATATTGTCTACCGCATGAAATCATAGTTTTAATGTTTCTTCAACATACAAAGAACTTATGACAATAAATTATAGAGGTATAAGATAATAACATCTGATCTATGATTATATCCGGAAAGCAATCGGAATTAGGTGTATTTTGTATTCAAAGAAAATATGTGTACAGCTTTTCAACTGAAAACAAAATATTGTCCACGAAAAAATTATGAAAATTGCCTATTTGTTTCAGTGAATTTGAGCATTTCTGTTGCAAGGTCTTTGTTGCTCATAAAATACCACACTTACTGATATTTCTATAAAAAATGTTTGTAACACTAAAATTGTGAACATTTTGAGTATTACTCTATTATTCGTGTCAAATGTAGCTCAATAAAGAAAAGATTCAAAGAATTCCCTGGACAGCATGAACAAGGGCAAAATTGCACATTATCCTTGAATTATCTTCTTTGTCATCAGTATAGGTACTTGTTCAACTGATATTTCCGCGAAAAACTAAGTATCCAACTTCGGAATTTCTCTTAAGAACTCTTGCCCTTGAATGCACTCTTCTTTGCAATACGTATTCACCGCTTAACAAGGGACAACTAAAATGAAGCCGGTGATTAAATGGATGCAGAGTATGTCAATCACTGGTCAATTACTGATCAATCATTAAATGATAGTGTCAAGGACGATAAGCCAACGACAACAGTAAAATAATTTGAAAAAAATCAACGTTTATTCTAATTCAGAACCACAACTTAAAAATACGTTCTGTATTAGTGAAACATGAATTCAATGCAAAATTTTAATCACGTTAAAAAGAATAGAATATTACTCTGGAGCTTATTTTGTTTCATTTTCTTTTAAAAAAGAGGAATGCTTGTAAACTGATTTTTTTCTCAAATTAATTTATTTTGTAGTTAAAATAATAAAGCAGAACTTTCACATTAGCATAATAACCCCTTCGTACAAATATAATTAGGACTAAAAAAAGGAGTTTATTAAATAACATGGTACAGTGAAACAGCCTATTATAGCAGTATAGAGCACAATAAGAATGCAAGTGCAACCTTGCTATTGAATAAGGTTGCAAGGTCGTGTCTTCTGCCAACCCGTTCCTTATTTTCTTTTGCTCTTGGTTTGTTGTACATTGTTTTTATGTCTCAACATAGAAGTATTTTCTTCAACAGGGCCGTACCAGCTTTAAGCCAAAATATTTCTTCAGAATCATGGAATATCCATCCTTGAAGAATTTTCGAATATTTTACGACTATCATAAATTAAAAAAAACACATTATTTTTAATTGTTGTTTTTAATTTACAACATTAAATACCTCAGCAAAACTATTTTCTCCTTCTGCTTATTTATTTTCTTTCTTATCTCTCCCGCGTATTTATAGATCTTGCAATCACTGTCTTCTTTGACATAGCAACAATCCTGTGCCTCACCTCTCGCGCATTTCCCTTATTTGCTTTTCACTGGCGATCCGCAATTAAAGGGATACCCGTAAATTATGGAGATGTGAATCCTCTCTTTATCTTTTCTCCATCATAATAACGCAGGTTTGAGGGACTTATCATACATCTCGGTGTAAGTGACTTATAAAGGAGTTCAAGGCTTAAACTGCACGTCAAGGAATTATGATAAATGGGAAAAACGGAAAATGCAAAACGCCATCCTGAAGTCAACAACCAAACATATATAACATACGGGCATATTCCTGATACATTGACATGCTTCTTAGAAAGTTATTTTAGAGTGCTTGGCAAATTACGTTTTCTTACTTTGAAATGATCGACTGAAGGTTTATATGACTATATTTTTATTGACTATTATAACTAATCAAACATAAATAAACATAACCATTAAAAATTATTATTTTTCCTTCAAAAACGGAACGAGAAATTCTTTTTCTTTCCACTTTTCCTCTTTAATTCTTCCTCAGTTCCGGGTGTCCTATCAAATATTTCTTGCAGTTTCTGGTGTTCTTGACACCTTAAATTAGTTATTATAGAATGGCGGGTATGTTTTGGTTTCCATATCCGGAAATATAAGAAGGAGGTATACAGTTTTTTCGTCTGAACGCAAACAGATCCTGACAAAGTAAAAATCACAAATTTAGAAATATTTTTGATATTATGCCAGCAAAGAAATTACTTGAAATAAATTCCGAGAAAATGAAAGTACAAACAAAATTTCAAAGAGGTTGAGAAGCGACTGCTCTCGGATCAAGAAATTGTATACCCCCTTTTATAGGCAGTTCCACTTGGACCACTGCAAGACTATTTGTTTGTGCATTCGCGATATCCAACATTATTTGTTGATTATGTTTGCCAACACTATCAATTTTTATCGGGTGATCAAATATAATAACTAGGTGTCATTACCTAGTAATACTAGTCGATTCTGTAAAACCAACGGTATTTATTCCATCACAAATAGCTGAAGCACATAATTGTTTATAAGATTTGTTTAGAACATATATTAAGTGGAATTAATTTTTTTAAACTGATGTATAAAAATTGAATAGGTGTATAATTATTTATATACTTAAGGCAGATTCTGCAAACATCCCTAAAGAATGACATAATACATATGGTACTTGCACATTCTCTTATACATACTCATATTCGTTATCTCAAATCAAGACGTGATCAAAAATAAATTTAAACGATGAATTGATAAACATTATTAGTATGAATGTGCAAGCTTTGACGGACTGTTGTTTCTCACGCAGCTTTACAAGAGGATCTGTTTGACATTTCCGTCGAGAAGAGATTTACAATGACCTTGATTGTTACTTTTTGGTACAGAATTGCATTATACTAGTCATTGCGGTGAGCAATGCAATTATTACATGAGTAAGTCTATGTAATCAAAGAAACATGCAAACATATTATATGGACATTTCGTTCGGAAAATAATCCTGCCATGACGATGCATTGATTCCTCGAAGTATGGAACATTATCACTTGACAATAAATAATTAATTGTTCAAATCTACGGCCATATCATGATCAAAAATCCATGTCAGATAATCCTGAATGCATTGTTCCTATTTTATCGCATGTTGTAATGTGTGACTGAATATTCAATAATTTTCTATTGTATCTAATAAAATAGGATACATGACGCTATTACCACTTTTTAACGTTCGAGCTTTGAAAATATAAAACTACCTAAACGACATTGTGATAGAAAATAAATTTTGTTTCGAAAAACTCAAGCGGAATTTGCTTTCTGAATATGTAGTGTGTTAAAAATTTAGGAATTCGATTATGGGGTCCTGACGTCAGAAACATGGACTAGGGAGCCAATGCAATCGGTGTATTCATGACAGATCCCTATAACACTCAATGATGGGATCTATTCAGTGATATCGTGAATAATTGAACCGCGCCGCATCGTAAAAAGGAATATAAAATTTCTTGATCCGAGCGTAAACGGATCCTAACAATATAAAAATATTGAATATTGAAATATATTTCCAAAACTGAAAGTTCAAAAAAATTTCATAAGAGGTAAGAAGCCATTGCACCCCGACCAGCAAATTTTATATCCCGTGGCGGTTCAATTTATCATGGGAATTTTTTATAAAAAATTGTCTGAAATTTAATATCAAGTAAATATATATTTCAGAAAATTATTTATTTTTCAATTTAAAATAAAAAAATTATTCGCTATTTAAAAATCCGCTTTGTCTTGGACTGAATGCATGTAACTGTGATTTCCACAACTATTTCTCGGTCCTAAATAAGTTTTTCATTCCGTTATTTTCACGAATTAATCTGTGCTGTTAAGGACTTCCTTCAAAGCATTTATTAAAATAGGAAGCAAAATCCTCGAAAATGAGACAGCGATTATTAATATATGAACTTTATTATGCATATTTTATGCAACTTCAATTCATTTGTATATTGACTTGTGTCCCAAAGAAGGTAGGAAATCCGTCGCTAAATGGATTACGTGATTGGGTAGTCGAGTAGAATAATAATAAGCAATTAAAATTTAAACGGCTCACACGTTCTTCTGGTACATGACATACGTTACGAATACTGACAGTTACAAGTGCATCATTTAGTTAACAGTCAAACGTTTATAAACTTCTAATAGTGAATCGTACATAGACAAACAGATAGATAAACAGTATAGTTAGCCGGACATGGTTACATAGTCTGAAACCTTTGATTATATACCGATTTACACGTTTCCTGTAACAATTAATGAACTTTTAATTTACTGAGCTATTTTATTCTTATAATGAAGTTTTTTAAAGAAACAAGTATGTGTGGTATTTTCTGAATATAACTTCGCAGCACGGAAAGGACATTTTAAAGTTTCAGCACCCTTGCCATATATGCTTGTAAGCTTGCTTTACGCAAGGTGACTGCTACCACAAAATTTCCTTATCATACTGAAAGGTATATCAGGAATATGAAATATGTTATTTAAAATTTAATGGGGATGAAACCTTCAAGAAGGTTGCAGGGTACAACGAGTATTTACTGAACAAAAATATGACTACTTTTCTTCTCAGTTCAATGAGCCCCGATTCTAATATTGGGTAGGTTCATGAGCACTTTTCTTTAAGTTGCTTTCCGTGCCCTTGCCACACCATCATATGAAGCTTTCCATGTCTATTTGAAATTTACGATTAAAATCAGATGCGAATTTCACAAAGGTAGAGAGAGAATAAACAATTCTTTACTATAAGATCAAGTAACAAATCTTTATAATTTATTATTGAAAAATTGGACAAGCTTCTTGTTCTCCTGAAAAATTGGGTATATTACTGGCACTTTATCGCTTGTGCCGTGCCACCCCTAATCACGTATGATCTACGGCATCGGTACCGGCGATCCTTATATTCGCACAACAGTCTTCAGATGTTTATTTATGCATTTCAGTTTGAAAACTATACCTGTCGATGACATCAATGTTGCAGGAAATATTTTTTTTTATGCAAACGCTCTAACTTACCCTTCAGTCTAATGGAGGAAGAAAGATTTTGAGATTCCTCGCTGCACTTTACTTCTTTGCGATTCGCATCTCAGCGAATACACGGAGAGGGTTGATGCGATCTAATGAAATATCCCTGTGTTTATCTTCAGCGCTAAGTTCCCCCTTGCTACACTAGACCCTCAGATCTTACAGTCACGAGTTCCTGACTCTTGTACAGAAGAGTTGTGAGGTTTTCTGATCTACCCGATGGCCACTACGGTATTCTAAAAATCAGTTTCCGAACGTAGCACGTTCTCAAGAGGGAGTAAGTTCTAAGGACGTGGATGGCTCGTACTTATAAAGACTTGGGCAAGACTTGGCTTCTCCAATTGGCGTATGTCCGCAAGAAAGAATACGCTTCGACGAGGTGGAAGGGGACACAACCGTGTTCCGATCGGTTACATGCCCGATGCTGTTACACATTACATCGACTCCAACGTTGAACTCGCTGACGCATCAGGATACATATTAAAGTCAAGAACTGCCTATTCGGCGAACAAACGTGATGTACCCGAAATAGGAAGTAAAGCACATTTTTCACATCCCTGTAAAGGAAATCGAAAAAGGAAGAATATAATTCCTAGAGAAAGCCTTATGTATATATCTTTTTACGGAAGAATAGTTAGCAATGCAATGATCGAGAAAAATAGACATTAAGAATCAACATCTGCAAATTTAAATACTGGGTAGCTATTAATCAGTTACCGCACTTATAGGATAAATTACATTTTTCTACAAGAAAATTGCAAAAATCTACCAAAGTGCAAAAGTTCCAAATAAGTTCTCAGTAAAAGCTTAAGATGAGAAGCTACCCTTTAATCAACCAATAGAAAATATGTTATATATATATATATATTATTATAAGAAAATTTGAAAAAAATGTTATAGTAGAAAACCTGCGTAAGTTCTTTACAGAACTTACTTTCTTTTTTCTTCTAAAAACTTCTCGAACACAAAGATTGTGAAGACTATTTACCCTCATTAATCTATACGGGCACCAACTACCCTAACCGTCACCCCAACTATCCCAAGAAACTCACCTCTAACTAAATGTACACCTTCAACTTACTCTGATAGGACCTACTTTTTCTACTCAACGGAACCGCGCCTCCAACTATCTATTTACCTTAAAAAGATCCTCTCTAACCCAAGAACCCTAAGACAAACCTTTTGGAACCTCGTCTACCCCAAGAGACCCCCCACCAATCTAGTAGGGCACCGTCTACCATAAAGGTCACCCCAACTGTCCCAATGAACCCGACTCTAAGTCAATGGTACCCCCCACCTATGGAAGTCCTCTCTAATTGAAGGAATCCCTCAACTATCTCATAGGGCCTCTCCATACCCCAATGGACCCTCAATTAGCCCAAGGGATGTCCAACCATATAAGGTATCTACTCGGCGGGACTCCTCAACTACCCTAAGGAGCTCATCATCTCTATTACAAGGAACCCTGCTACCGCCCACCATCCGTAGGAGCCCTCCTCTACCTCATGGAACTCTGCTCCATCGAAAAGGACCCGAACTATCTGAATAATGGACATCCCTTCTATAAGAGACCGCCTGTTGAAAAAATAAGGGTTATTTTTATGGGGTTGTATAGAAGCTTTATCATTGTAGTTCATTAAGTTTGATGACATTTTGAGAAAGTATTTTTAAGTTTAGAATTTTGTTGATCCTTCTCTTGTAGCTAAGGATATAATTGTGTGAATTTTATCCAACTAGGGACCTAAAACTATAAAATAAAGAAAGTAAAATAATGGAAGTGCCAGTAAAACGCGGTGCTTAATAAAAGCGGATCGCGGATCCACGCGGATCCGAGCAAGTTCCGAGTTTCCGACACCAGTTAATGACCTTTCTCCACCTCTATGAAGACATAAAGACCACAAAGTCATTGAAGACCAGGGATGAGTAGGTAAAGTCATAATTGCATAGTTCTCTATCATATTGCCCTATCTTTCTTGCGGTCACGTGACAAGAGATGGAGCAATACGATAGAAAAGGACAGAACTATATTCGGGTTCAGGTTATGCGGGTTCAGTCAGGATGGTTCAGTTCACGATTGTGTGCAGGACTATACTTCTGTTTCTTTTTCTCTCATTATGACGGAACGCAAAATGCGCAAAACGCTACAGAGATATATATATAGACAGTATGTGTGTGTGGCACATTAGCCAGAAGCCGCCATTTTTCTTCCAGGTTACACGACCAACACAAACGCAGATTCTGTAAAATGAAATGAACACAACCAAAGATATCTTTGACACAACTAAATATACATATATATATATATATGCGTCTGATGGGCAGAACTCAAGAAAAATGGCAGAGCCAATCAACAAACGGTACACTAAATCTGTATGTCAGATTGAGCCGATTAAGCAGTCCTTGCATTAACTATTGCTTGCTAGTTGCTGTTGGTGTTGATCCTATTCCTATTGACATATTTATTGTTCATGTGCTTTATGCGTATTGTTGTCCTCACCAAATTTCACCTGTTTTAAAACAAACAGAAAGAAAGAACAAAAAAGTAAGTAATATTTAATTTTGTGATTCAGTTAAGTTATACTAAACGTAGGGAGGTAATTATTTTCATTTCCCAGTCAATAGTTAAAGACAATTAAAGTTATATACACTTTCTGTTTTCAGATGTTACATTCACGGAATTTGGTACCTAAAATGTGTGCAGTATTTGCCTTCTTGACACTTCTATTGGGGATTTCTGTGAAGATTAATCCTACTTTCGTTCCAAATTTTCCAATTAATCATATATTATTATTTTGTTTTGTGTGCTTGTTTATTCTTGGACTGTACGCAGCGTCTACAGTATTATATAGAGTATTCACGTTTAATAATTGTGAAAGTGCTTCTCTTGAACTAAAAAAGGTATATATTACTAAAAAATGGCTAAGTTGAAATTAACAGAAAATATTAATTTTTATTTCCAACTGATTCAATTTAATAAAATTTTAAAAATTTAATTTTCAGCAAATAGAAGATGCAAAATCTGATCTAATCAACAAAGGTATCAAATTCTAGGAGAAGTGATCCAAATGAAAAAAGAGCGATGGACAATCAAATCATACACTTTTACTCTTTGTGCAATGTAAATAACAGAATAATGCAACCATTTAAATAAAATACTAAGTACAAAAATTAGAGTGTTCCATTATGAAATGTATTTTACACTATCAAGTCACCTAGAAAAATTGCAAGATCAATTTATTAAATATACTTAAATATAACATCTTCTCTCTTTGCTGTCTGTAACTCTAGCTTCACTGGACATTGTAGCCAATAACTCAAAAGCTCCTCAGTATATCCAATTAAGAAGTACATTCTTCGAGGTTGTATTGACAAACGGATAATGCTAGCGATTCTTATCATATTATGTTGCCGCTTTATAATAACTTCGCTCAAGACCATGTTGTGCCACGTACCAGTCATAAAGCGCCGAATAAATAAATCTTCTACTGCTGTTTCTGAAGATCTGTTTCCATCAATTATATTTGCTGAAAAATATTATACTTCATAAACACAGAACTTTGTGTCCAGTGCTGAAAAGTCATCACGTAATCTCTTTTGAGTTCGATGCTATTTTTAAAAATATTTGTCTCTATGACAACTGTACTTTTCATATAAAAAAAGCTATATTATTCCCGACAGCAACTGGAACTGGGTGTATTTTTTCTTTGAATACAATAAAATCAGGTTTCTTTTTTAAATTCTAGCTTCAGAAGTGCCATGCGACTAGTTGTTTTTCAAATTAGAGGGTTTCGATTTAAGCTTAAAATGCAAACACATATACTTACAAGTATTCCAAGAGTTCCAAGATTTTGTATGGGCAATTTGATGAGGCTTGAAAGCCATTTCGTAGGTTAAGGGTCTATTCCTCTTCGGCGTTACTTTGTAACGTCCAGCTTGTACCTTATTGACAATTGCTGATGTGTGAATGTAAGATCTGCATGATATTTGCGACAACTGTAAAGAATAATTATATTCTGGTTAATAATAAAACAATTAAGAGATGTTAAAAGTGAACAAGACATTTAAATTGATACTTACTAAACTGGAAACTGTAAACAAAGACATATTTTTTTATACTTGCAATTATAATATCAAATTAAAAAAAAATTGATTTGGCTGATGAAATAAGTGTCTGGCACTAAATAATTATCCTTATTCACTTAAACTGTAAAAAAATTATAACTAAAGCCAACTAGAACAAGAACCAGCAGACGACATAATATAAAGTCTCCTAACCTAATTGCTCCTATAACAAAGCAGTGAAAAAAAGGTTGGCATGTTGAGTCATTGCGCATAAGTTAAAGCAGCGACTTCATTGCTTAAAATTGGCGCGCAATTTAAAGAATTATTAATGAACAATTCTCATCGTTAAAGTAAATAATTATTATCAATTGCAAAAAAAATGTCGCAAATTGCATACTTTTATGAATAAGGCGGAACATAATATAATAACATGTATACATTGCAAAAAACAGTTTATAAAAGGCTTTTATGCCGACAAGTCGACGATCAGTCACAATACAATATAACACGCTGTAACCACTTGTAAAGGGGCCCTAAATTTTCCTGCAACAAATACTACTGGATTATTAAAGGTATCTCTGTTAAAAGTATAGTTAAAGCCGTTAAAGGCATAAAGGATAAAAATTTAATAAATTTCTATGATAAATGACAAGAAGACAATAACTATAAACAAAAGGAACTAACAACAGTATTTTTTTTTAACATTGGATATATTGAGGAAATTGAGAACAATATATTAAGAAAGAGTTTGATAAAAAAAATCGACATACAATGGCAGAATTAAAAGTTAGTAAATTGCGTCAAAAAATTCTATCACTGAAACCTACTCAAAGAAATGTATATTGTTGGGTTTTTACCCTTAATCTGCAATCTGGGCCTTCTTTTCTTTCTTCTGATATGCCAATACATATTATTCATTCATAATTAACTTAACTTTCAGGAACTAACAGAAATACAAGTTTTTAAAACTGTGCTTTTGCATTGTTTATTCATCATAGCTCTTCCAGTAATATGCTTTTTTATGAGCAAGGCATTTTTATTCGATGGTATGTATAATTTCTGTCAACACGTATGCAAATGAGCAATCATAGCAATTAATGAATATATTAATTTCATTATTCTATTGTTTACAGGAGTCTTTGGTATGGCTAGTGTCCCAAGTAACGTCTATGCAGCCGGTGTTGCAATTTTGGTGTTGCACGTAGCTTTAGGTTCATTTATTTATAGAACATATTTCGACGCACAGATAAAAGCTCCTTCGAAAACAGACTAAAGTTAAATATATCATTTAAAATATTAAAAATGTACTTAATTGATGAAAAGCATTTCCAAATTTATATGCAATAATAGCTCAGCTATTTGAACGATGTACAAATTATGAGAAATGTACGCAAATTATTTTTCAAGGGTAATTATAATTATTACTAAAGATGAAAGAAATTCCACTTGATCAAGAGAAATAGAACTTCTATGCCACTCTGAAATGAAGATGAAGTCATTAATCATAAAGATTATATTTTCAATTTTTCATCTATATAGTTTGCAAATATAATGATTCTATCAGTACTTTGGAATAATAACCGTTTAAGTTAAATATGGTTTGATCAAATGAGTTGTTAAATTTTTTTACAGTTTATTTGTATAAAAAAAATAGAAAAAAACTTGATCTTACATTAAGTCTAGTTACTTCATTGAATTCACCCAACATTAAAAAATATCAATGAGGAAAGGAATAGAGCATGTTATTTTTTTTTATTGAAAAATTAAGTGTAATCTTCTAAATTTCATATTTCTAATTTATTAACGAATTAAAAAAATAACTATGTTATTAACTGACTATAGAAAAACTAATTTAAACTTATAACCATTTTTTATGAGAATATTACAAGCAAGGCGTTTATAAAACTCCGTCAAAGAAAGTTTTAATTGCACTAGATACTTGTTCTGGCGTATACTTAATGTATTTGCCAGGATTCTTTGAAAAAGAAGCATTTCGATATTTATTGTAGAAGATGGTATAAGAAGGTATGAGAGAGTTATTTAATTCCTTTCGTAATTCTTCTCTTAATCGAGCATCTGGAACTGAGAATGTGCGCTGATGTTTTGTAACTTCATCAAACTCTTTTGTGAATGCTGTAAATCTTTCCTTAAGGACTTTTGGACTCAGATCTGTAAATCGAGAAAAAAGATATAATAAAAATCCAACTAAAATACTACATGACAATTAAAATCATCCAGAATTTGTTCGTGGTAACACAGACCGAGGAAAAATTAAATGTTGAAAGAATTGCAATAAGAATTAAACTATTAATTCGTACTTTATCATCTTTTTTATTTTAATGTGTTCAAATAACGGTGTTATTTCAAGAAGATACAGTATTACATTAACATAAACTTAAACTGAACCTAAATATAATTCTTCGGTTCACTTCGACATCATTCAGTTCTTATTATATCCATATGTACAGAACAAAATATTTGTGAGAACATTAATAAATGCATTTAAATTTTTAAATAAATGCACTTCTTCGATCATTTTTTGATTAGTTCTTAAAGAAGTTTTTTCTAACAGTTCTCTTTGTTTAATGGCTGACCCGTTTATAGTTGTCAATCAATCTCTATTATATTCAGAAGAATCTGATATGATAGCTTCTCTCTTTTTTGAGTATGGGCTCATAACCTTCTCTTTCAGCTCTAATTATATCCAGATGTACAGAACTTAAATAAAAATTCCTACTGGAATGCAGCACTTTTTCCTCTTCTTGAAGTTCACAATCAAAAGTATTTTTAAGTCCGCGAAGAAAGAAATCAATTTTCGCGTTTTCATTTCCGAGATATTTACAGTTTTTATGAGTTTCGAGCGGAAAATTAGACTTAAACCCTAAGCATTATGAATAATCGCATAAAATGACATTTAATCCGCCGTGCTAAGGAAAACGGTTCATAACTACATGTTGGATAAGTCCCCCCAGTCGAAGAGCGACTACTTCACTCTAGGTGACTAAATCCAAATATAGTAACAAACGTTTTTCCTTAGCACGGCAAACGTTATCCTACAGGATGAAAAATAATCTTACCAGTATCTTCACTTGGCTGCTCAACGTACAGTTTTACTTTACTGAACGTGTATGTCACATAATTTGTTTGATTTCTAAAAAGCAGATCTTCATAAGTTCGTTCGGCGTTTGGTTCTGCCAATAATAATAGTTCCATTAGAGAACTGCGACGTAAAGCATTAATCACGTAATTATGATTATTCAAACGGAAAAGTGAGCGTAAAGCTGCATCCGAATAGGACGTATCACTCCTGCTCACTAAAGCCAGATTTAGCTGCGCCAGCACCTTTTCTGCAAAAAACATAAGTAAAAATTATATATAAGAAAATCATTGCATTAAAATAATTAATATGGTTTTAGGTATCATGTTGTCTTCCCTTTGTCATCAAAATACAAAATTAGCATACTTATATATGATCCTAAAAGAGCCCGGTGAGTTGTAGCTTTTGATGAGTTTATAGGATCCCCTTCGTTTCGGTTAAGAACAGTTCCCGCAGTGTCGGCATACTCGATTAATTGTTCAAGAAACACAATAACATTACTGGTATTTTCAGCTACTGTTCCATCCTTTGGTAACGCAGTTCCAGATTCGTTGCGAACACTTTCCGCAAAATCTTCTAAAGCTTTAGCTCCCTAAAATGTGAAAAAAGAATTTATTGTAGACAGAGTGATCCATGGTTGTTCATAATGCATAATTATTATTCAGAATGAGCCAAACCCAAAACATGCATCTTACCGTAGTATTTAATGTAGATATAACAGATGCAAATTTCGATCTAAGGGCATAATCACATCCTTCTACCGTTCTCTCTAAATCTGGTTTCAGTTCACCGAGATGTTTTAGAATTGGAAATACGACTAGTACAGCAGAGAAGTCGCGCCTTCCAATGCATTTTTTAGCTCGGGATGCAATACTCTCTCCATCGTGCGTTACAAGATCCATAGCATCACGAACAGTTGCCTCTAACACCTGAGGCTGTAAATTGGGTGACAAAATTCTTGCAACTAGAGTACGCTCGGCTTGCATGAGTTTATGTAACCCAGCAGTCAATAGCAGATAGTTTTCCATTTCTTGTTCCTCTGGAGCAGTATCCTCAATGGGATGGTTTGTTGGTGTAGGCAACGGTTTCCTTGAAGAAGGAAATGATAGTCCTATACCAGTGGTATGTGACGCTTTTAGAAACATTTTGCTGGCTTTCTTCTCCAATGCATGTTGCAAACGCCTAGATGTTTTGCGACCAACATTCTCTTGCACGCTTATCGAATGGCGATGCGGAAATTTTGTTTTCTGTAAATAGTATAAAACTTTACATTCTAAAATTCAACTAGTGAAATGCTTGAAAATAAAGTTCACAATGCTTACCATCATAGGACTTCCCGCGTGAATACTTCCACCACTTGCACTTCTATGATGTTCCTTCATTAATTGCAGAGAACGAAGAACAATTGCGGACCGCACAGACGCATATATGTCAACGTAATGCCGAAGAGCTCTTTCTTCTAACCAATGAGCTATTTTAACCAAGTCAGCAACAGTACTTTCAGGCAAATGGCAAAGAGATTGCGGTGCATCTTCGCCACTGGTATCCTCGTCGGAACCTATCAAATCTAAAAGTACAATAGGCAATACGGGCTTGCTTTGTCTGGCTAAAATGTCATGAAATTCAGCGTAAAGAGCTTCTAATCCAGTACCAAATAATGTGGAAACATTCTCGAGTTCCACGGAACTTGGATTGTTTTTTTGAAAATAATGCTGAGCATTGTAGAGGCGATTCATCGCTTCAAGAAATCCGTCTAAGCCCCCAGCACCATTTGGTCCACCACGTACTGATCCTTCAACCTCTTGACACACTCCATAGTAACCAATTGCATGATCCAAAACAGTCAACGTTTTCTCAATATCTGCACAAAGAGTAGCAAGTAATTGCTGATGTCAGCAACAATGGAATAAGTTGTAAGAACTGAATGTATATGATATACTTACTGTGTTGTTGAGACTGAAGATTTCCAGTCTCATTGTACACTGGAAGAATTGTGCGGCGAAGCGTAGCTAACCTTTCTTCTAAAGAAGAGATAATAGCTACCATGCTACTTGTCAATCGCTGACTTCGCTTTTGAGCGTCTTTTAAGGCTTCTAAAGCAGTATTTTCAGCTTCTAATTTGCATTCGATTTCAAACCTTCTTTCAGACGTCTCGCCTCCTATTACGTACATTTTCCGGGTGCTGTTTGTACTATTAAATTCGATCTCTTGTTGCTAGTTCTCAAAAGTACTGTATGCTCTGTAAAAAAAAAGTAAAATTACTTCATCGATTTTTTACAAATATTTCCATTAAACTTTGAACCCCTGAAAGATAATGTACAGGGAAGTAGCGACTCCTTTCCTAAAAGATTACTTTTTCAGTACAATTTCCTTTATCAATTTTCTGTACACGATCTTTCAAGCAATCCTGTTGCCAGTTCACATAAGTTTATTGTAAAGTTATTACAACAATTTATATACTACCTTCTCGTAATCTAAAAGTTGTTTTTTAATCGAACAGATACTGTTGCCATATATTTTAATTGTTGATTCAGTTGGTTGTTAATCGTGTTCAGTTGTGTTTTTTTTTTTTTTTTGGATTTTGACCCTAAATCCTAAAACATAATCAACTTAGATGCAGCTCTCATTTCTTGCAGTTTACGTTTATCATATGATGGTAATTAAAGTTGTCATAGGAGCAAAAGAGACACAAAGTATGTTTGTCTCTTTTACTCCTATTTCCGTTTTACTTTCACGCCACAAATATAGACGGCAGGTGAGTAGGGTGCTGCACCTTAATTTGTAATATCTTTGGTTCTGCTTTGGTCTAGACTCTAGGTAACTAAAATTCTGCTAGGTTCCGTAGAAATACTCAAAAAGATCAAAAAGCTTTAGTTTT
>JAUESI010000018.1:11972118-12006066 GCA_032275145.1 Synergus laeviventris | reverse complement strand
ATCGTAACATGACCAAGGCTTTCCCGCCCTTGAGCAGAAGGGTCCGTTGATTGTTGTTGTTGTTGTTGTTGTTGTTGCTGCTGCTGCTCTTGATTGCCAATTGGACTCATCATGTGTGGAGGCATCGAACCTACTCCAGGTACTCCATAATTCTGCATTGGATAGCCTCCCATCGGTTGTTGGCCATAAACGTAAATGCCCTGATTAGTCGGAGATATTGGGTTGTAATTACTTCCAGGATTTTGATATTGCATATGGCGCACTGGAGAGCCTTGAGAAATTGGTCCAATAAACCCTGAAACTGTCTGATACCCTCCCATGATGTATTGTTGCTTTTGCTGCTCTTGCCTCATTTGCATCTCACGCTCTTGCTCTTGGATTCTTTGAAGTGCCAGTTGTCGTTGATACTGTAAGTACTCTTGCTTCTTCTTCCGCATGATTTCTAACTTGTGAGCCATTTGAAGCTGTCTTTGTCTTTCTGCTTCTTCAGCTTGTCTTCTTAACTTTTCTCTGTGTTCCTCTCGCAAGGCATCGAGTGCAGCTCTTGACTCTTTGATTTGAGCAACTTTGTCCTGTAGTCCTTCATAGTACACCCGTTTGTCATCTTGTTCTTGAATGTATCTCAATAACCTTAAAAGCATTTTTAATATAATAAAAGAGATATATTAGATGTATAAATGTTGCGGTTATGGTTAACAATGAAGTTTTGAAATGATAAAAAAAGCTACGAAACCTCACAAAAAAGTAGTATAAATCTTCGAAAACAATGGACAATATTTCGAGGATTCATTTTGTGGTCGTATAATATAAAATATTTATATAAAAAAAAAAATTTATACATACACCTACAATAATTATAAATATATCAAGTGCACGAATATTTTTAAAGAGTTATAAGAATTATTTAACAATAAATTACCTTGAATGCATTGCCGTAATGTTCATGAACCAGGTTTGCACAGAACTATCATTGGCAATTGATCTTCCCCGAGAGGAGTTGCTTTTCATTCGATTAACAAAAATTTCTACTTGCGATTGTAAAGCATTAACAAACATTTCCATTTCTGTATCGATTTCCCCATTTTGTTGTTTAATAGTGATGACCTTTTGTGGCATAGGGCTGCTAATATTCGGTGCAGATGGACTAGTAACATTTATTCTAGAACCATGTTCTTCAATTGCTGAATGTTTTTGCTCCCAGTACTGCCGATTCAAATACTTTGCAAGTTCTGGATCAAGTTCCTCTTCCTCTGGAACTCTTGTAGGACTTACACCCTGTGCGACAAATCACATCATGTCAAAATTTACTTATTTATAAATGTTTTCTGCTATGTCTTTCAGCAATTGAAAATATTTTAAATGTAATTTTATAAACATACCGGAGATGGTGGTGCTGGATAAGTTACTCTCGTAACTGGTGCCGAATTTGTTCGGAAGGCACTTGCAGAGTGTTTCTTATCTTTTTCCTTTTGCTCAGCTTCACTCTGACTTAAAGCAAGAGCCAATTGAAGTTCTTCTTCTTCACGAAGTTCTTCTTCTGTTTTCCGTGGTGGTACCTAAAGTTTCATATAAAATATAAATGAATTTGAATGCTGAACATAAATTAAAAAGTAGAAGTAATTTTAAATTATTTTCTGTCTACGACTATAAAAAAAACTAATAATAATAATAATAATAATAATAATAATATTATATCTTCATATAACTTGTATGATACTACTTACTTGTTGTTGTTGAGCTAAGGAGCTTTTCAAATATTCAGCAGGAAGCTCTGATTCTTTAGTCGACAAAGCAGCTGGTCTAAAAGTAAATTAAGGTTTGAAAATAATTTGTAGACCATATTTACATAAATAAGGGGCCAAAGTAAAATACAAATTTCTAAATATATAACTGATTTTCTAGTTAATTTCCAACTCACTTATTGATTTGGTCATAGCAAGATTCACAAACTCTAACTTCTTTCTCAATACCGAATTTCGGTATTGTGGAAACTTTGCTGGAGCATTGTTGACAAAAAACTTGTCCACATGCGCGGCAGTGATGCTTCCGTTGAACCATACTAAAAGTCACACGACAACGATGACACGTAGTTCCTTCAGCCCACTCTGGGGCAGTATCTGCACTAAACATGGCGTCACTTTCCTTTAATACTGGAAATTTATGACCTTCCGCTTTCATAATGTTTACTGTATCCTGTAAAAAAAGCATATTTTTACATGAAATTATTACTAAACTTTCATAGCAATACTTTTTAATGGTTTCGTTGAGAATAAAATTCAAGCAATACATATTTGCATTCTTTTCCGAGAATTTAAAACTGCATACCATAACCATTTTTTATTCAAGTCATAAAGTTAATTTAAGGAGATATAGATGAATATTATTTAACTACAAATAGAGTAATCAGAATTGGCATGTGCAAATGAAATGTATATACCTGAACGGCTCTGTACTTGGGACTTTTCCTGAATGCGTAGGCCCAAGCTTGTATCAACTCTAAGATTTTATGTTTAACTTCGTCGTGCTGTGTATTCTTTACAACATCCCAGAGTTGTTCCATATACTGTTTTGTACCAATCTCATCGTGAATTAAACTACCGCAATTCTTGACGCAGGATTCTAAAACCTACCATAAAATAAGAATAGGGTAAAAAAACAATTTCTAATTTTTCAATGCAAGCAATACGATCTAATCTTACCAATAAGCCAAAGAGAGCTATGTGCGGATTTGTATTCACTATCTTTTTTTTTATTGCTGCAAGTACGTACTTGGGCCTGTAAATAATCAGAAAAAAGTTACATCAGGTTATTTTCAAAACGCACTGCTTTGACAAGGGTTATTGAGTAGATAGAAATTATTGAATAAATATATACATAGGATTATGGAGATATAGGTCAAGAGAGACGCTGGTTCCAAGGGTTTGACTAGTTTAGAAATGTTATTCAGCTTTCTACAATAATTAAGATTATGTTTCTAAATTCTCGTTTAAAACATTCTTTTTAAAATATACTTTAAAATATTTAATACTCCTAACTAATTAAAATAATATATCTTAACTATTCAAGTTCTTTACTTCAGAAATTGAAAATTTGATTCTTTCCCATGCATTTTCTATGAAGTTAAAGTAAGCTGATAATGATTGGAAAGTAGTTAAAATATAAAGATAATAATTATAAGCAATCTTATGATTTTAACATAAGCTATAAGTACAGAATAATTTGCAAGTACTTACTGGGCATCTCCTTGGCGTACAAAATCACAAATTTGCAGAATTGAAGGCCAATCTGGTTCAAGAAGCAAATGACTTGTCGCTTTGTCTAAAGAATAATTAAAATATAATTAAAAAATTAAAACATACACTCAGAAAAATTTCCTCCTATTTTGTCTTTGGAATGATAATGAATATTACCGAGTAATTTATCGAAATTAGATCCAGGCCGAAACATTGTATTAGTTCACAGAATTAAAGTAAATTGATAAAACTCCACAAGTTGATTTAAATTGCTATTATTCAGTCTAATCATTCACGACTGAAATTAATCACATTAGTCACTAATGTTTTTTGACACTTTTTACATTACAAGCATCATCAAGCATCACAAGGAAGATAAGATATACAAAATACAAAGTTCATATATAAAGTGTTGACGTTGATTCGTGATGAATGCATGAATCATGATAAAATAGGTTCACCTGAAGGCCCTCTGGCGACAGAGATAGAAACTTGACGAGTCACTCGATATTTTTGGCTTACAAAACATAAATTGTAAATTACTGCAGATTTCACCTTCTTTGTAAAAAAAGTTGGAGGTACTTTTTTTGTAGTATTTCAAAGATCTCGAAAATGTATGTTTTGTCTTTTGGTTAATATAGACCTATGAGCACAATCGTAAACTGAACCCGTAACATGGACCCGAAGATGGTTCTGTCCTTATCTATCATATTACCCTATCTCTCTTGCGGCACGTCATAAGAGAGTTGGAACAAATTGATAGAAAAGGACAAAACCTGGAGTTTCTGGAGTCTGGACCCTCTGTAACCCAAATTATCGGAAACTTTAGATTACTACTTTTTTTATAAGTTTTGCAGTCTATCTATTTTACTCTTAGGAAGGCCTTTATATTATGTAAACTACGTATTATCGTAGAAAATCCTCCAATGTAGTACTAGAAAACTATGTAAATGTACAGTAATATTCAATGAAGCCTTGACTCAGTTTGACAATATCTTTGGTTTGACGATGCTTTGACTCTGTTTTCGATTGTAAACGTGCCAACCCAACCCTGATTTTCATAAGATTCTAATGGAAATCCGGGTTGGGGTGGCATGTTTACAATCGCAAACAGAGTCAAAGCTGGTCAAAGCATCGTTGAACATTACTGTACATCTACACATCTATACTGTAAATGCTAGTGTAAATTCTACAATAGGAAAAACCATGTAAATTACGTACCGAACTCTAATATTTACACAAGATATTACCTGAAATTACCAAAAAGAATTACACCTGTAATTCATAATTCTTTGAGCTTGAGGATAATTAACTCCAATAGGGATGTGTCATATTCATACATTTATGCATTTTCTCATTGATTGATAATGCGTAAATGTAAATGTAACCGAACTTTATTGATTTTAAGACCCACTCAATATGGGGCCCCATAAATGAGCAATGAGAGTTTTGCGTGATATATTGAGACTTAATTACTGTATGTTTTTCAAATTTTGCATTACATGAAATCATTACTAACCGTTAATTATATAATGTCTCCATTCTATAGTGAATTATAATTTTTATGTTTGATCATTTGAGTTTCTCTAATAACAACGTCCAAAAATTACGTAATACATTTTACGAGAATGGCGAAAAACTGCAGGAAAAACCGAAAATTTACGAAAAATTGTATTACGTAATTTGTGGACAACCCCAGCATCGTGAAATGATGATATTTTCAAGGCATAATTAGTTTCTAAATCGATATTCGAGGTGAAATTATTTGTTTACATAATGAAAATGAATGGAAACTTATAATTTATCGATCAATAATGATATTACATGTAAAACAAATTTTAAAAAGTGATAAACTCCCACGATTGTAAAATTATTTCTAAAAGACGTGAATAATATATAAAATATGTATACACATTCTTAATTACTAGGAAGTAACTTTTATAAAAGATAGACTTACTAATCATATAATCTATTAAATAAAATACAAAATATATTAAAATTTAAATTAAAGTGATCGAAAGAATCTTAGTATTTTTAAAGCTTAAACATTGTTGACAAATTTGTTAACCTTCGTGGGATCAGCAAATTTTTTAATAAATTATACTATAATATAGAACCTTAAATATTTTCTTGAATTTTAGAAGTTCGTGGTCACGTTCATATAGTGACGTAAGTTACGGACTCGGATCGATTTGCGATGCAACACATCACGAAATAAATATATTGCAGTCTTTATTTCTACTGAGAAGATAATTAAATCAGATATGGTGAACAGAGAGAGAAAGATTTTCATGAATATTTTTTACCATTAGAAAGAAATCTATTTTTCGTAGTTCCCATATTGATAGCAGTAAAAACATTTTTTAATTTAAAATAACATTTTCTAATAATTTTAATATTCTTATTAAATATACCTAATAGATCCCAAAGCAAGATCTCTGAAGGACACCTGTATGGGATATATCCTACTCGAATTCATGCAGAATCGTATAGGTCCGTCTTATAGTTAGATAGATAAAAATTAGTTTATCCTATAAAAAAGTGGTAAGCGTGAGGATAATAAACCCCACACGGAATACCTGGGTGGAAACCTATGTGACTTTGAAGAAATGAAAAACTCGTTAACATGTTATACACACATAGGATAGGCATATTATAAGATCCTCTGGGGAATTAATATATAGGTATTTAAAACGTCTGCCTCCATATAATAATTACGTAATTCGTAAAGCCTTATTTGACCTTGATCTTCATTTTCAATTCGCACATCTGATGTCGAGGAAGGTTCATATACATATATCAACCTGTAACAGCCTAAAGAATGGTATCATGTAATAATTATATCACTTTCTGAAGTTTTACAAAGTAGTAAATGAAGGAACTATAAGGACAATTAACGTAAATAAGGGCATACTTCTGGTTGTTTTAACCAGACTTTTTTTTGGAAAAATAAAGTGACCCATCATAACCTTCAGATTTGTTCAGTTAAAGAAGAAACAAAAGGTACTACAGGTAGTCTGGTTTTCGAACCAAACTTGAGGATATTCCAACTCAACGAACTCGGACGTTTAAAAATATTGCACATCCCTAAAAAAACATTATCGATGATACCATAAAAGAGGGATAGGCTGGGATACCTGAGAGACGAGTGAAAGAGGTAGACACATTATTTTGAAAAAGGATGCTCCCTAGAGAAATCCCCACAACATCTTGACATGTGTCCTAAGTATGAAAATGTTTCAAGAATATACATTTTACATATATATATGTATACAAATTTCCACTGAGAAGGATATTCCTTTAAGTCTAAAACAGATGTACTAAAAGTTCTGAAAGCTCAAATGAATGAAATACTTTTTCCTAGTTCTATTATATCCAGAAATATGTTTCAACTAAAAATAAAAATAGACATTAAAAATTTATTTCATACATAATGATTTTCAATGTAAATGAATCAGTATTTTAACACTATTTCTAGTTTAAATTGCAATCAATACAAGAATGAATTAATTCATTTGAACGTTCAGAACTTCAACCACATTCAAACAGGGGGGTACCTTTAGGATATCTCAATATTTAAAAACATTGCCAAAATTTCAAATAGTTTTCAAGTAGACGTCTCTAACTTAGAGCTTTTAAACCATCCTATATGTATGTTTTCCCATGGTAATGGCAATTCACGATCAATACGTGGCCCAATTGCATAAGATAAAGAAACTTGGTGATTATGTACTTTTAGGATTCCATATTTACGTAACATAAACAAAATGACTGATATTTGAAGATTTTGACTCTTGGGTACCTAGATCACCTAATTTGATCTTTTTGTTCGAATTGGACGCTATTTTGCCATCTAGAATGTAACATAAAGTGTAGAAGACAAGTTTTTTTTTCGCGGCTGATTGCGGCAAAATCCACATGGCAGCCAGGAGGCCGGTGAGCCCTGGCAGGTAGCTTTGGTACGGGGCATCGATTTGCCAGGACGACGACTTCCGATTCGTGCGGGGGCGACGCGGGGTGCTTCTTCAATGTCGGCGTCGCGGCGGTGTCGGTGATGGTGCGGCGTTGCTGCGCGCGGCGCAAGGTCTGCGTTAGGTACCATGCTGTTCCGTGTGATATGATGTGAAAAAGCCTTCGACTAGTCAGAGTCGCGTCAGTGTACGATGGACTTTTTGGCTGACCAGCCAATACCACTTTGGACTTACTGGCGTCTGAATCATCATTATCATATGCCATAACGCAATGAAACGAACTGAGTACTCGAGACTTGGTGCTTGTGATTTTAGACATATTTAGATCATCTCGATCATCTTCTTTCAAATCGAGAGACCAGTTTTGCTCAATTGTACTGGTACCAGACACTGTCAACACCGTTTTCAACTGTTCTAGCTAGTTGTCCATGCGACAAGCGCGTTTAAAGTGTCCAGTAGAGTGCTGGACGTACTCATGTTGAAAGTAAGGGAGGCGGTGGTGAGTAGTGGTGGTGGAGGCAGTGGTGGTGGCGACAGTGGTGGTGGTTATAGTAGTGGTGGTGATGGTAGTGGTGGTGGTTGCGCTACTCCTCCTAGTGGAGGCGCAAAATTGTGAAACAGAACAAGAAAAAGCTAGTGTAACAGAGTGAGAGACAAACTCTCTTCGGTTGAAATACTATCGTGCGGCAAACACCCCTAGTTAGAGGGTTTCGCTCAGTCTCGAACGTCCCCCACGTCAGTTTCCTCGAGTACGCGGACATGGTCTGCGTGTTCTGAGGGGTGCACAGCACTGACATATGTGAAGTTTCTTTATCGTTGTCTGGAATATGTTATAGCTTAGGAGGCGCAGTGCGGGCAGTGTATTCTTCTCGCGTGTCGTGTTGAAACTTCCAGGTCAATTTCTTTCCTAACCGCATGCAGTTAATTATTTCCTTGGTTCCTTTCTTTTGCAATCTCGTTGAAATTAGTCAAAAATTCATTCTGTCTTTAATTTACATTCACATTAGACTGGATAAGAATTTAAACGCGGCGAAAACGACTAAGACGGTACCGGTACCGCTTGTCACTCTCGGGGTCATCATACTACTTCTTCTACCCGCACTCCTTGAGAAGAGTGACAGTAGTGTTGAGATTGAGACAACAGAAAGAGTCAAACTCGCAAGGGCTTAATTATCATGGTGATGCCCCATAAATTACAATTCACAAAAGGAAAGGACACTGGCGGTGTCGACCGGAGTCGCTGACGAGACCAGCCATTGCTGGCCCCGCTGGTCCAGGCCATGATCGGTCCCTTCTTCCCCAGGGCCCGTATCCCACAGCAACGTCGTAGCCGATGTCAGAGCCGTCCTCGTGGCAGTGTCGTCGGCGAGGACGACGACGATCGGCTCTTAGTTTTGGAGGAAGTGCCTCACGAACATTTCGAGGGATTCGTGTGCCCTTACATCAAGGAAGAGTGTATCTTTCGTCGAACTGGAAGCAAGAAAGATCGCTACCACGCCACGCGAAGACGAAGCCGACGACCACCCGCTGGGCCGGCGTTGATCCTCGTGGCGACGGCTGCTGCATTCCTTGTTATTTCAGTTTCTGCGGGTAAGAACTACTTTTTAAGCTAACTCTTATATCCAACTAAAACCGCCTGCTTCTATTTTCAACAAAAATTCTTGATCCTCTGTTACTGATCTAAATACTATCAAGTATTTTTTCTTTCAACTAAAAGAGTCGCCTAAGGTGTAATCTCACTCAAAGTCTAAAGACGTGGACAATTGTAATCTTGAAAAGTAAAGCAAATTATTATAAAAATGGACAAAGTTCTAAAACGTGTACATAAAAGTTCTATGTGCACTCGTGTCAAATTATTTAGTGTGAATTTTCTTAACAAGGAATGACATACAAATTATGTAAGGCGTTTCATTTCTTGGATTTCTGACCTCCTCTTCTTCCAAATCAAATTTTGCTAAAACTCAAACAATAAAGTAAATGATGACGTAAGCGAAGATGAAATTTTATGCAGACCCATTATTTTTAGCTATTAATACTAAAACCATGAAGAGTTATCAAGGACTACAAAAAAACAAAATAGGAAAATAAGAGAACAAAATATAAATATAAAAATACATATATGAGTCATTTTTAAATTTTACTTTCTGGCCCAGCTATTTTTCTGTTAAAGTTTCCGGTCGGGTGCGTCGTGATTTGGTAGTAGAATAAGTCGGTGTGGCTGGCCAGCGCCCGACTAATGCACCGTGACACTACTGGTTGGGTCCAGACTAGTTGGTCTAACTAACCACCGACTTTAAGTGGGGCCAACTGGTCAGAACACGACCGAATTCCCATTAGAATTTACTTGTATGAAAACATTGTAAGTGTATTGTAAACTATGTCCCAAAATTGACATTTTCAGGAACCTAGCATTTTTATTTCTCTCTACACACTATTTTTGTACACTCTTAATCAACATTAAAAACCAATTATTAACGTCTTATTAGGAAAAAGTAATTTTATAATTTAATTATGTAATCATAATTTCCTGTGCTATTTGACAATATCTCAAGGAACTAGTCAATCAGAGCGATACATTTCACTCTAGTCAATCAACTGACAGTCTATATAATGTCGCTCCAGGGTAGATTTAAGACTGACTAGACAAAAATAGAAGTATAAACTTTTCAGAGTAAATGATTTAGCGAGACTTGTGTAAGACTTGTATAACTGGTAGTACTGAAATAAGCGGAAAAGCTTTCCTTTCACTTTCAGAGAAATTATCGGAAAACGATCAACGAGAGCACCGAAGAGTAAGTGAGAGCAGCAATAGTAGAGTGAAAATAGTAGTTAACTACTAAAAGTTCACTGCTAAACGAAACGCCGATTAGAGAACTGAAATAAATTGAAATTTTTAAGAATGATCAGAGTTTGTGAACCTGTATCTGTGTCGTATGGAAAAATTTTGTGGCGCTGGCTGGCGCTCGAGCGATTCAGTCGAGTGGGTATAGTCTGTCTGTGACCTGCCAGAATTCAGAAGGGTGGGTTCGGTCCCATTCCGAACGCTTTTCCGGAATCCCCCTCCCTCCACCGAATTGTCACCCCTTCAGAAAATGTGATAATAGGGGGAGGAAATCCTTGAAAAGAGATCGGGGATGCGTTTGGTACCACTCCGGACCCTTTTCCCGGATCCCCTCCCCCAAACGAGCAGTTATCATGTTTTCTGGTGGCAGGGGATATTAGAAAAGGGGTCGAGGTAGGTCCAAACGTATTTGCTGATGATCAGAGGGGTGCGATTGGTGCAATTCCAACCCCTTTTCGAAGACACCCTCTCCCTCACGTTTTCTAAAGGATACTGCAAAAGAAGTCATTTGAGAATAAAATAAGCATCATTGAGAGGTGATGTATCGTTGAAAAGAGGAATATGACCTTGAAGATGTCATTTGAGCCAAGAAAGACCTAATGAAGTTAATTAGTCTCGTAACCCTGCAGATAGAGTGTTGTCTGTCTATCCTCGAAACGTAGCTTCCTTCTTTCGTTTCAGCTCGGTTCATCTACGGGTTCTTCGACTCGGGTGCATGTAAAAAATAAGGTGCAAGAGAAGAAAAAAGTTTCAATAAGAATTTTAAACTATGGCTGAAAATGCCCTTTGGACACGGGTGATCTACCATCTGTGGATTTGTCCATTAACTTAACCTTTTCATTTTTCCCGGCTCAGGTAAGACTTTTAAGTGACAGGTGAAAAAACACCCCCTCACAGTAATTATCTCATGAACTAAGCGGCGTAGGGTGAAGCCTTTGAAGCAAACCGCTGATGATATACTATATGCGCTTATTGATCTACTTTACTTGTGTACGCATAATTGCACCTTATTCTGCTGAAGCTTATAAATGTGATATGACTGAAAACATGTTTTAATAGCTATTCTCTTCGAAAGTTTTAATTTATTTGACATTATAAAATAATCATTCGTATACTATACTGCAATTACATTCGCTTTTACAACAAGCTATCGTTTAAATCCTTCACTGAGTATCCTGCGTTTTTTTTTCAAAAATTAGTTTTTACCTTCTTGCGTTTTTTATAATCGTATTGCGAACTTTAGTCTCATATCTTATTTAAAATCGGCGTGCGACGAAGTGCGTGACAAAATGAGACTACAGGAAGGAAGGGACTTGAAAATATTTTGAAAGTGCGTGCGTTTCGGGTTTAGTCTAAACATCGACTCATATTTTAAGTTATAAATGAATTCAAAGGGATATTTGAAAATTTGGATATTTCAGTTGTAAATCATTTCATATGTCAGGAAGCCGAAACATAATGTCCTTTGATTTATCGATACTTTTTCTTGTCGGTATTCTTTATTGTCGACCTAGCTTCTCCATCAATTATTATAAATATCTATTGGTGTAGTGCTGAAAATGTCACGCGATAGTATCGCGTGTGGCTGCGAACATAGCAAAGGATAGACTTCGGTGACCTCATGTCCCGTCAATCGCCTTTCCTAAAGGTTTTCCTCAGGGGTTCATCGATCGCCCCCAATCACCCGCCCCTAGAGTCGAACAATTTCCTATTTTCTTAACAATAAATGCTCAACGGTACTTTTTTTTACTTTTTTTCCTCTCCTCATTTTTTCATTGGAATTTCCTCGACTTTAAAATTCATTCAAATATTATTCTTCGCTGATAAACTATAATAAGTAAGAGATATTGCCAGAATTTTTTGCCCCAGCGCTACTACTAGAGTAGTTGCGTCTACCCCATGTGAATATTAATTCCATGTGGATTTAGATTGACCAAATGATAAAAGAAGATTGACGTAAGAAAGAAGAGATTGAAAAAATTAGTTGGAATATTATTTTAGTCAAAGATATATGTACATACATAGAAGTAGAGTGATTTATAGACAAGGAGTGTGCCGAAAGAGTAAAAAGGGGAAAATTATGTAGTGAGATAGAAAAATATTGACATAGGATAGGACGGGATTAATTGTCTTTATATTCCTTCATCCCTTTTTATCTTCAGATTATTCAAAATAATGCAAAGGAATAGGATTACTCTAGTCGAAATAATATCTTTATAAAAAATTGTTAAATGAAGACTACGATATTCTTTGACCTAAGTATTCATCTTTCACACCAGATGACCTCCAATTAGGTGCAGCTATATTGTAAATGTAAAAGCCTGTGAAATAGGGTCGAATGTACAATCGATACACCTCCTTTCGTATTAACCCCTGGGTAAATAGATATTTTGTGAATGTGCAAGGGCACATTTGAGACCCCTGGGGTATAATGTTTCTGGTGATTCGGACAGAGGCACAGCCGGCCAGAGGCGCCAGGTGCTGTCATATGCGCCTAATCAATGTATAAAACCCATCAGTGGTATTGAACAAGACTAACTAATTCGGGCGTTAGGTAAACAAGTGTTAACAAGTTTTAGTACAAAAAAAAAGAGAAAAAACATTTTAAAAATTAATATATCTGGATCATTTTCCGTTATAGGGAAAATTTCGTCTGATACCGTATCTGGGAATAAACACAATAAATTTGATAGATAAAAAGATAAAAGAAAGTATAAAAATACGTGACACTCGTGAATGTGTCTATATAAAACTATTCTAAAGACCACACCTCCACCCATTTATTTTTCTTTTTCTGTACTAAGGTGAAGTAATTCTCTTTTGTGTCTTGGAGTTTACAAAAGAATTTATCTATATATAAGAGAAAAATATAAAAGGTAACTTATTCACAAAACGGATCATCAATATTTTTTAGTTTCAAACAAAAAATTTTATTTCGAAAATTTCGCGACAATTTCCAAACATTTTATCGCATTGCAGCTCGCCGGCATGTGACTTGTCGCAAGTGAGACGACCCTGGCCGGTGAAAATGATTACTAACTATCTTGAAAAATTGCTTCTATTATATTTTCATCTACTCCTATCATTCTGGAATGTTATAGAAACTGTAGAATTAATTTTTCTCCATGAATAGAGCTTAAATCCGCCCGGATTCGATGCTACTGTCGCCACTCCTCACCCATCTATGATGAAAATTGATTTTCTCTGGGTTAAAGGGGATAAGTTCAAATGTGCTGTTCGTTTGCAAAAATCATTTAAGTCTTACTTTGTATTTTACGAGTTGACTTTTGAAAAGATTAAACTTAATTGTTAGACAATTAACAAAAAATTATACGACGTACAGATACAAGTGAATAGAAGTGAAAATTCGAAATAAAAACATTAATCTATAATTTGGGGCAGAAATATTAAAATTGAAACTATCCTACGTCAATCTTTTTCAATATAATTCTCCATCTACGCTTTCTAATCTCTTTTCTGTCTCACCCTGTCTCTTGATCGAAATAATTCTAAACCACCTACATTTTTCAATTTTTCAATTTAGAAACTTAAATTCAAAGAACATAAAAAAAAATACATAGAAAAAATATATATTAACAATTTTACGTTCCATACAGTAATTGAGAACCTTTTCCAATTTAATCCTATTATAGGGCCATTCACACCATTGAGGGCACGAGCCAGGTATACTGGCAGAAGTGTGAGTGAGACAGTCTCACTACACTGACCGCAGCAATGTATCGCGCGTATATTAGTTTATTTATTAACAGACTTTATAAAATTAAGGTAGATGTCCTAAAAACTATTGTGGGAACTAAGATCACGATCATTGGGACATTTGCCTTTTATTTAAAGAATTATTCGTATAAATTTCGATGAATTAATTTTTAAAAGCAAATAATACTACACTAATTTAATAATTTAATTAATTTCCAACATAGATTATAATGCGAAAGTTTGAAAATTCTGCCTTGTCCGGACGTGGCTACTCTCTGAAGTGATATACCACCATATAGTCTCGTTATCCGGCTCTAGAATCGTCAAACAATGTAGATTTACGATTCGAATTCTTGCCATATCAAAGTAACGATGATGAATGTTTGGACATACTTAAGCTTTGAGCTTCAAATGAATATACACTACTCACAAACGTATCGGCTTATTTGAACTCACCCAAGTGTCAAACTACAATACTTTTAACAAATTCAGTTTGACGTAAGTACAGATGATGCAGCAGAGAAAATACTTTCGTTGATTCGCGACTACTTTATTTTCGATGATCCTAAATACTCTAAATAGAAATTACAAATTTATTTTCCAATCAGAGGGAATACCAAAACTTTAACTTCAGCAAATAAATGATCAAAATATCCTTTTTTTCTAAATTCGTTGTTGATAAAACTCATTATTTAATTTAGACAAATTTTTAATTAGAGAATCTTATCAGAAGCAAAATTATACTTCATTACTTTTCCCGAATTTGCAAAATTGAAAAATGTTTTTGATAGAGAAATCGATTTCTGATCCTATAAGATGTTCCCATGTAGTTCCCAGCACAATTGATTGTTTCTTTGCTTTAAATGGCGCATTAAATTTGGTTAATTTTTTTTCAGTGACAGGTACAACGAACGATAAAGAAGAAAGTTCGAGGGAAACGGTATCCAAGGACGTAGTAGACTTCTTGGATATAAGGTCCAGGTTTGGGGGCGATGCTGGGGGTGTTATAGATTTGCTTGCAGCATTGCAATTGCACAACAGTACACATCAAGGCATTACGCAGGTGCCAGGTCTAGTAAGGCTAAAACCTGCATACTACCTTCAAGGTGAGTAAATCAATCAATAAAATTCAAGCAATCTAACAATCCAACAAACTTGTTTGGTACTGTCTCAAAGTTATACTTTACTATGATATTCGTTCATTCTTCTAAAAATTAATTTTGTATTCAAACATTCTTAATTCCACCCCTGTTGCACCTCATCCACTTAAGAATAATATTTCTTTGCTGAAACCAATTTTGAGGCGATTCCTACCAAAATTGAAAACCAAGCTGGATTTATTGGCACTAATTATTTGGTTGCATCCAACAATGTATAAAAGCCACACTGATATCATCGTTAAAAAGGTGATGCTGATTGATCATTGCTCATTGTGAAAACATCAATATTTTTACAGATGACCAAAGGCTCTTGTCGTAATCGGCATATGGCGAACATTGATTAAAAAGAGGCTTTTTCCCCCGTTTGATATGATTATTTAATTGAGATTCTTGAAGAATAAAAGATCTGCCCTCGCATGATTCGACGGGCTTGTTGCGCATTACGACGGGTTTCTTCCCCTTCAAGGGTGATTCATTTAGTGCACTATGGTTTAGTTTGGCGTTAATCCCATTGAGCAGGATACTCAACACGTTCTATAGGTACAACAATACAACATATGGAAACTTTCAAGTTGTAGCCGAATAAAAGTAAAGAAGTGCACTTACTAAAAGGCAAAGTGGATATAAAACTGGAACTTAAAGATCAAATGCTCATCGAAGTTATGATAGAGGAACAGTCCTACAAAAATATCTGAAAATTTTGCAGTTTATGGATTCCCTTCATGCTATTGTGAAAGAAAGTCTCTTGACTGCATTTTCAAAACTATTGACAGCAAGTTTAAAGCTCGGTCTTAATTCATCCAATAAGATCAAGGCTATCAACACATGTACGATCCCGCTCGTAACATACTTCTTCGGACTCATCAAATGCTCCACACCGATCTTAATGTCATCAATCATCGTATGAGCAGATAATCTTGACAATTTGTATAGAGGGCAGGGACGAGTTGGGCGTTCAACGGGTCTGTGAATTTCAGATTGTACAACTGCGAGACTATTTTAACATCAAGAAGGACATTGCACTCTACAGTATCTGCATGAGAAAAGGTAATTAATTACTTCTTCCACAGAGAGCATCCCGAAATATAAGATCAGACCAGCATTATTAATGAGGCTACTTTAAGGCTGAAGAAAGACGACCTCTCTCAGCTATTATGTAGTAATTCCTGGATTAACAACGGAGAGACACAAAAATGTGAAGAATGTGAATATTAAATGTTGCTTAGGTAATTATGAACTGAGGAATGCTGACTCAGAGTTAAATGCACATGAAGTCTAACTTCACAAGGGAAGACATTAATGCAGAGCATAAATTAATGCATCGATAGGCGTGTTATTGGTAGGGGACTGCCAGCCAATCAGAAATTGAGGGTCAATATAATCTCGTCCTCAATCAGTTGTAAGGACGAGTGTCACAAAACGTCATTAATGGTCCATGATGAGTCACAAGTTCTTTGCTTGCAACTGAGGAATTGGAATAATATCCCCGATAAATTTTCATGCCTTTATTTTCTAGAATTCGTCCAACTAATGTTCACTTATAATATTAAAAAAAAACTTTTTTAGAAAATATAATTTATATTGATATTATTGTTTCAGGTGAGGAGAGAGAGCTTCGACTGAGCGAGAAAAATTTTCAAAGAGCAGCCTCACTTCTCCGGCGGGTTCCGGAATTCACAATGGTTGCTATTTTACGACAAGAAGAAGCAAATTCTGGAACAATAGTTGCCTTTTCCCATGGAAACAATAGGTAAACATTTCGGAACGTTTCATCATAAGGGGGCTTGCATAAGCCACTACCAGGGTACTACGTGCTTTTTTCTTCATTTCTTCTATAATTAAAATAAAACGACAAATTATTAGATTTTTTGTTTTTTGTTATTTTATACGTCTTTTAAAATAAATAAAAGGCGAAACTAGCGACTCATGAAGATCATTTTATACCGGGAATACTTCTTGCCTAGTGTCTTTTAAAAAATCAAATACATTTGTATCAATCGATTCAGCGTTTTATTTTCTAAATATTTTATTATAAAACCACGTGGTCTTTTGTCGCCCCCCCCCCAAAAAAAACCATGTGGTTTATGCAAGTTCTTTAACTTAGTGAACCACTTATGAAACTGGTATGTATAACAGGAAGGTCTAATTATGGTTGTCGCATCAACTTATATTGTACGATACATTTATTTTCCGTTTAATAAAAAGTGTTGCGCTTCTAAAAGATTTCTAATCTCGGTTGTTTGGTGATCATTGATGGAGAGTCATATAGATGAGTATTCTAGAGTTGAAGAATATTCAGCATACCGTAGCCATAATGATCGACTGTCCTCTCTATAAGATTCAGACTTATTAGGAAAAGCTGTCTTAATTCGATCAACAAGATCAAGGCTATTAGCACTGATATACACAACCAGTCACATCGAGATGACCAAACATCGAAGCTTCCTGAATTTGTGTTCAAAGATTGCCTTGAGTGGCAACAAACCGTGGAGAAATTAAGAACGCTATATAGGCAAAAAGCTATCCATAACAAGCACTCGAATGTTCAAATTATTATGCCTGAAGTATCCTACCATTGGACACTTGATTCCTCAACCAAAAGTCCTTTATTCACAGTAAAAACTGTAAAAACATATCCAGTTTTTTTAGTGATACACACATAAATCTGCAGCTTTAGATTCTTTCCAGGTGGACATACTTTGTTTTTCTTCCTAATAGAACATTGTAAAATCAAATTGTTTAAGATAGAAACAAAAAATGTGTATCCTAATTCGGTATTTTTAAATTCAGGTACCTGGAGCTGCAGAGCAGCGGTCGCAAAGACGAACTGCGACTTCATTACGTGTCACGTCGAGATGGCACCGTTCATGTCGAAGAATTTCCTTTTCGATTAGCTGACGGAGCGTGGCATAAGGTCGCCCTTAGCATAAGTGGCTCGCAGGTCGAGTTGTTGGTCGACTGTCATCCACTCTACAGACGCCTATTGAGGCCAGGTCCTCCCGATACGAACTTCACCCTGCCTCTTCTGCAACTTTGGGTAGGCCAAAGGAACGCGAAGCATTTTCTATTTAAGGTGCGATTAAAAATTTCCTTCTATCCTTAACCCTTTGACGACCGCGGTTAAAACATTATTAAATTCGCAAAATACTGGCTTGAGACATGTGCAGTATGCACACATGACGTGGCTCATCCAAGAAAAAATTAAAGCTACATATATAAATATAATTTTTAATCCCTAAACAAATTTTTTTCGAACATAGAATTAATAGTGAAGAAAATTGTGAAATTTCCGACTATCTAACGGACAATAAAAGGAACAAAAACTCTAAAGCTAACTAAGTAGATTTAGAGAAAGAAGTCTTAAAAGCTGTTTGTCGTCAAAGGGTTAAAAGAGCATGTAAAATTGTAATATTAAATTTATGAAGATAAACTTTTATGTACATATGTAATATCAAGATTAATATTTCTTCAGGAACTACTCGGAATTGGTGTCTGACATAAACATTGGGAGATGATTAACCAAATTTTATTTTAAATTCTATAAAACTATTATGCAGCATTATTTATATTGTGTTTGGAAAGTCCTGTATTAAATATTTTTCTTCTGCCTAACCGTATTTCTCTATAGTACGTGGAAATATTCCCGGGAATACGAACAAAGATGTAACGGGACTCCCAAAAGAGAATTCGAAATTCGTCAAGCGTGGCTGATGATGAATTGCGATAAGAGAACACCTGTGATTAACTCGTGACGCATAAGCGTCGTTTTTTTAAACTGCAGCTACTTTGCCTTGGGATATAAGGACCATTCATCTTGCGATGGATAAAACCGGTTACAAATATCAGCAAATGATAGAACCAAAGATATTATAGTTGCTGGCAATCTCTATAAAGTTTTTTCGAATTACTATGCAACATCCCAGTGTACAGGGTCATGTCACTGATAAGATGACATATCAAAATTTCTCCTAAATGCATATTGTGAAGTCTCGTCAGATTCCATTCCTCCAGAAGTCGACGGATGTGTTACGTTGTCTTTAGATTGAGGCAATTTTTGAATTCAGTTCTTTTTCAGAAGTTAAGCACTTTTTCTTCCAACAGTTTCCATAATTTCGTGAATGAAGGCTGTGAATTCTTCTTTAGATTTTAAATGGGTATAATGAAAATGTTAAGACTTTAAAGTTGGTTAGATCAATTTTTTACTCTTTATACTCCTTGCTTTCTTAAGCTTCTCATAAATTATTCGATGAAAACTTTGACATGTTTTATATACATAAAACCTTCCAAAATCTGTCTGTAGCACAATAATTCTAAGGTAGAGATAAATTGTATTCCCTGCTTTATAATCAATTATTATTCGGTACCTCATTTGGTATTTTTATACACAGCGATAGATCGTTATTAAAACAAAATTTTACTATTTTGTCCAGAGAAAAGGCGTATTCTTTTTTGTAATTATTGAAATTGATGAATTATTTATCAAAAAATATTTAACATAAATAGTTATAAGATATTCGTTTAATACTACAATATTCATAATATTTGATTATTTACGGACTTAGTAATGCATCATTTCTGCAAACTTGTTCAATTTCAAAAATTGAGTTAGCTCATGCCGCTTAAAGATCACGAAAATTTGAAGTTGTCGGATCACCTTTGAATGGAAGTGCTGCCTGTTTTTTTTTTTAAACAAATGTTCAATTTTGACTGTTGATTATGATCCAGTAATATGCCATTATTTATAACAAATTTTAGTTTTAAAGAATGGCTTATCAATTAGGTTTGCTTCCTATATTTAATATCAATTTGATTGATTTCAAAAATCAAGATTAATATTTTCTTAAAACACATAGATTAGGGTCTGGCATTTCACGAACAGTTAGAACTGATAGTAATTGATTAGAAAAATATTTAAGATTTGCCACAGATTTCGAATCAATAAGGCGATGTGAATGCTTAGACACTTCAGTTTATTTTCAAAATCAACTTAGCTATTTTATTAAACTCTTCTACGTTGGTGGGTAGATGGAAGGTGAATTTCAGATGGAATTTATAGTCATTATTTATAACAAATGTTAATTGTTAATAATATTTTATTAGTCGGGGATATTCTTTTAATATTTTACGACTGTCAGTCTGTTTAAGAAAATGAATGAATTATTTTTTCTAACGGCCAGAAGTTAAAAATTGAGAGCTCATCTTCGGGTTGAAGTGCTAGCTTATTTTTACAACTAATGTTAACTTTTAACAAATGTTTATTAATCGGGGATGTGCTTTAAACATTTTGGGCTACTTAGTCTTTATAAAAAAATCGAATTAGATATTTCTTAACACTTTCATGCTAGCGGGTAATTAGTGAGTAATTTTCAGTTGGAACTGCTGCCTGTTACTTATAGTAAATGTTAAATAATAACCATTTTATATTAATCAAAGATTAGTATTCAATATTTTAACATTTGTTGTGAATAATAGCCAGCAGTCCGACTCAAAAATTACTTGCAATACACCCTCACGTGTAGGTATTTAAGAAAATACCTGATTCGACCTTTTCAACTAAATAAATAGTCTAAATAATTAAAACCACATTGTAGATCCATACAACATTGTCAAAATTGAACATTTGTCATAATTTATAGCTTCCACGCGTGTAAAAAATATCTGATTTCAGTTTAAACCCAACAAAGTTGCGTGAAATATTCTAAGTTTATCACTAAATTATAAACAATTGTCGAAAGTTAACATTTGTTGTAAATAATAGGTAGTAGCTCAACCTGAAAGCCAGCTGCCTGCTTCCCAGCGAACAAGAGCGAAAGCGGGAGCTCAAGCGTTCAGCGTCCTGGACGCCTACTAACTCCCAGCTCATATAAGTGACTTTCTCAGGTGTCAGAATGAACATCCTCACGAGTTATATGCTGCTTCATAACTCTCCAAGAACTTTCAATATTTTGGGTGAGTGTCTGTAGTTATAAATTGGTTGATGTCATCCTAGAGGGGGGGAGGGGGGATTTCTCACTAAACAAATCTATGGGTTCAAATGACAAGGAACTAATTCTTGTTGTTAGTGTCGCTATGACACATTTTACTTCAGAAGTATGGTTTAAAGGTTTTACTTTGGGAGTCGTCTCTGACATGTAATAAACTCAGAGAGAGGGGGGGGGGAGCACAAGGTATACTTATATAACTTATATAGGATTTAAAAACTTCCAAGGGTAACCATCGACTTAGAAGTCGATTCCATCTTCCATCCGAAACTCCCGAAATAGAACCTTTCCATCTAGGCTTCTCTAATCAAACTTTTCAAGTGACACCAATGTATTCACTTCTTGTCTTCTGTACCCGCTCAAATATAATATCGTATAAGATGAATTGCTTATAATTTGAAAACAAACTGTCTAATCATATTGAAAAAATTGAGCCAGTCGTACTCTCATTTTGATACGACTAGCGACTGCCATTCAAAAGTCTAAGCTGAAGTGCACTTTACCTACAGTAAGACTTAATCAAGCCGAAATAGATGCGCAATCTAAAGTCCGAAAAAAGTCATACCTACACTTAGTTATCCCTGGTAGCACTTAAGGTCTTAATTATACATATAAAGTAGGTGTCACGCGCCTACAAGACAGGATAGTTAAATCTATTGTTTCAAAATAAATCAAATAGAAATATCAATAGCAAACCCTGTGCAGGGTTTGTTATCCTATCAGCGGCCAATAACAACGCCTATAGCAAAGGACTATAACAACGGTTAGAAGAGGTAAAATAAAACCTCTAGAAACGATCAATAACAGCCCTTAGCAATGGACAGTAACAAACCCTATCAATGGATAATAAAAATCTTAGAAACGGACAGAAAGAATCCTGCCAAATTTCAATAAGAAGCCTTAGCGATCCCTCCAGTTTTGATTGATTCTCGTAGATTTTGTTTTAAATATATCGAAAGATGATACTAAAAATCAAAAATTCGAGATAACACTGCAATTCATTTTTTACGTAATTTACTGAAGAAAGTATAATTATCACAAAAATAATATATATATATGGAGATTTTGATGAGTTTTGACAATACATAAAAACATCAGGTGGAAAGTCAAAAAGGCGATCACCTACGTAAGTCGCCCTTATTGTGAATACTTGTGTAAATGAATACTACTCTATAAACTGGTATGAAGATTGGAAACTTTTACATAAAATTATAAATGCAGTTTGTCCATGTTATTTTTTTTTTGTTGCAGGGCGCTTTACAGGAGGTTAGATTGATAGCAGGACCTCACGGCTATTTATCGCAATGTCCACAGCTCGACTCGTCTTGTCCAACCTGTGGTCAATTTTCTATACTACAGAATACAGTTGAAGAATTACTACATAATCTAAACGTATTGACTCTTAGGGTGAGTGTTTATCATTTATTGAAATATTAACTATAAATTTGATCAAAGAAGCAATCAAGAGGTAATGAACTTAAGGAAAGATTGAAACCATTTTAAATCAGCATTATCAAATGTAATGATCGATAACAACCCCTAGCATCGGTCAATAAAAACGTTAGTAGCGGCCAGTAGGAACCCCTAGCAACAATCAATATCAAGCGTTAGCAACGGTCAATACCAACAGAAGATTTTACTATATTTACAATGATTTTATCCACCGGACTGCATGATTTTAAATGGATTTGGTTAAAAACACTTAACATTTTTTCATCAACGTCCTTCTTTCAGCTAGCTGCTGCAGAGTGTAGAATAAACAAATTGGAAGAGTGTGAGTGCCAAAAATCTTGTAGGGTCAACGGAACAGTTCATGATGACGGTGCTACATGGGAAAAAGGATGTCAGCAGTGTTCTTGCGTTCATGGAGATATCGAATGTAGACCAACGCCTTGTGCTCCAGTAGCCTGCAAGAATCCGGTCGTGCCTCAGGGGCAATGCTGCCCAGTATGCCTAAGTAATTACAATAGTACTTGCATCATTTACCCATTTGGATACACTTCGACCAAAAATAAAAGATCGTTTGCTTTTGTTTTTGTTACAGAACAGTGCTATTTACACGGTGTGATATATGACCATGGCGAGAAGGTATCACCAAAGCAATGTGTAGAATGTGATTGTTATGACGGTAGCTTTACTTGCCAAAGGTTCGACACCGAAACCAGATGCCCACCATTGCCTTGCCCGTTGAACGATCAAATCAGCGTTGCCGAAGAATGTTGCAAATTTTGTCCAGGTATGATCTAGTGTCAACCTCCAATAATTATTCAAGTTTTACGAAACATTATTTTATATGTATAGAAAGTTACTAATCTTTAACACAGGTCCCATTTCTAACTCTAAAAATCTGTAATTACTAATATTCATTTAACCATTCCTAATTTTGCATGGCTAACATAAACTAAACAGGAGTGGATTACTGCTCTAAGGGCCACAAATGTCATTCAAATGCCTCTTGCCTGAATCTCCAGACGACTTACGCCTGCCACTGTGATATTGGTTTCCAAGGAGATGGTCATAACTGTCACGGTATCTAATCCATTATACTCATACTCAATGTTTAATGATTCTAAGGATTATAAGCACAGTATCATAGCAACTGATTACTACATTAGATTTCCTTTACCACCTCAGTAGAATTATTACCGATAAGGATTTGAAAGCATTAGAACACGTACCACACGAAGTCGAAAACCGTATCATAAATTCTTGTCTTTTATATCGATTGGCTATATGGTATGTTAGCCTACTTTCAACGTATCCTTAGTTCGTATTCGTTCTCACTGTTATGTTTTCCACAGGTATCCTTATATTTTGATCGCTCTTGTTTCCTCGTTTTTCTTCACTTATGCTACTTATTTTCTCTGCTTTCTCTCAAATTTTCCTTCGTTAAATTGGTTATTGTCTGGGTTTATCACACTCCTTTATGTCCTTATATTCACTTAACGTACAATCTGTATTAACTAAAACTCAGCACTATAGTTTATTTTTCTTTTTTAAATACAGACGTCGATGAATGCAAGCAAGAGGGCGGTTCAGAGGGTCATCACTGCAATGCTAATACTCAGTGTGTTAATATCATCGGATCCTACACATGTGAATGTCTTCCGGGTTATCATAGATTGGACAAGTTTAATTGTGCCGAACTAGACGAGTGTGTAACCGGTCGCCATTCTTGCGATCAACATGCGACCTGCGTAAATACAGCTGGAAGTTACTACTGCATTTGCAAGAATGGATATTCCGGGGATGGCTATATCTGTAAACGTAAGACAAATCAGGAACTATTATTTAATGTATTAAAGTTAAATGAAAGCACGTAATACATTTTATCTGTACTTATTCTATTTAGCGGTTTGTAACCAAACTTGCCAAAATGGTGGCGAGTGCGTGGCACCTGGAAGATGTTCCTGTCGCCGTGGTTACATCGGCAGTAGCTGCGAGTTAGATTTAGATGAGTGTGCCAGCGATCTACACAGATGTCACACATCTTCAATATGTTTCAATATGCCAGGCTGGTATTACTGTCGCTGCAAACCTGGCTATAAAAGTGCTCTTCATGACAGTACCCAAGGTACTCAGTGTTTGGATATCGATGAATGCAGCGATCAAACTACTGAACGGAGGCACACCTGTCACCCTAGTGCCAAATGTGTTAACAACGAAGGAGGGTATCAGTGCATCTGTCCTCAAACTCAAGATCAAGAAGTTGAAGATTGTAGACTTAGTGAGTAGTTTCCTAATATTTTTTCAAAAAAGAAAGAAAGAAAAATGGTCAATTGGAATTCACCGTTCTTGTTAATATTGCAGGTTGTTGGTTTGAAGAAAGAGAAGTTAGTAATGGCGAGACAATAGTGCCTGTCGGCAATCCTTGTAGAAGATGTACATGCAAGGATGGCGTTGTTACATGCAGAGAGCCAATTTGCGATTGCAGTGTATCCAAAAGTGAGCGAGATAAATGTTGTCCACAATGTGATCCTGCAGCATCTTGTAGGCATCAAGAACTTCGGCATCTTGTCTTTAGAAGTGGAGAGCGTTGGATATATCAGTGTCAAACATGCGAATGTTTGGTAAGAAAATTTCATTTATACATATCAAAATTTTCACTGATGTGTGGACCTTGTACCTATATCATATTCAATATATATATATATATACTTTCAGTATGGTGAAATAGACTGCTGGCAAATAGAATGCCCACCGGTCACCTGTTTGAATCCTGTGACAGAGGATGGAGATTGTTGTCCCAGATGTGAGAATGATCCGTGTGCCAGAGAATTACCGACAAATGGCAGCAGTGTTGAAATTTCTAGTCAGCCTCAACCCTGTAGTTACTCGGGAATCATGCATGACAGTGGAAGTTCATGGCAGGATCCCTACGACAAGTGCACCACATGTGACTGCAAGGTAAGGGATATTGAGATGTTTGAAAATCATAGTCGTTCAGCACAGAACCTAGAGGAATCTTAATATCATATAAGGAAAAAAAATTATTTTATAAATATAAAAAAAATGGGATATACATAATAGAATGGGTATTGCATGGAAGACTCGGATTTATATATCAGGATTCGGTATAATTGCATGGAAAATACACAAAAATACAAAAAGGTTGAAGCAGTTCATTGAAGCACTGCAAAAAAAATTGTATTATAGCCACCCTTTCAGAATCAGGAACAGGCTCATGGGTTCCCTAACTTAAACCATTCGCTTATATAGCAGAATAAACATATCACTGTTTAATGCGCAAATTCGAATTATTAGGGGGCTCCACTTGTACAAAAAGTTTCACGAATTTAATATTTCATCTGAACGAATGAATTCTTTTCGTTACTAAATGAATTAATAGAAAATTATTATGAAGTAATAGGCACCGACAAAAATGTAGAATGAAGTATTCAATCATTTATGCAAGATATTACAATCGTGAAGCTCATCCCTGTGGATCACTTGGGATGGAGTTCGGCTAGGTACTATGGATTACCGTTCATAAATAAGCTAGATTTCGACTAAGACGAGAGATATTGAAAAAGAGAAAAAGGCGTAAGAGGAACTTCTTAGAATTTTTTATGAAGAATAATTCAGTTGCCTTGACTTTTTAATTTTCTGAAAGCACGTGGATTCGATGGCTGAAACCAGAACCATTAGTTATAGAAATTTAAATAAAGATATTGATCTGCTTTCTGAAACCACAGAAAAGGAAAGAAAGTTCAAAGGAATTTCCGATTAGAAGATTCTTCTGAAAATTATTATGCCATTAGATGTTCATAAAAAACGCTTTTTCTGACTCAGGGTGTATCAAAAATAGCTTAGCTTTTTTTGCTATTGACCCTCTTCTTCGAGAACAATTGTTTATTTTTAGCACAAGTATCCGACTGGGTGTGAAAATAGTGAAAAATGTGGAAAAGGATTAATTTCAAGCAGATGTTTTTATATGCACTGGCGTTGTTAAAACTTTCAAGTGCCAAACTCATTTTTTTTTTTGAAATATTAAGATTGTTAATTTAGGAGTCAACTTCAATTTCAACTTTAAACTCTTTTTAAGTTTTTAAAACAGTTTTTAATTATTAAAATAATGTTAATACAATCCTAATTAAGGCTGTTGGACAGGCGTATATGAAAATGGTATCATTTGGAAATTTGTATTCATTACTTTTTCAACTTATTTCTTATACCCAAAAATGGAATTTTTAAATTATTTGAAAAAGTGTCCTAAACAAAAGCATGCCATTTTTGTCTAAACCGCTTCAACAGCCATAATTAGAACTTGAAAAATATCTTTTCGCTCTACTACATGTGCATGAGAATTGAGTCCATTTCAGCATGTAAAATAAAGATACAGACTCTTGCTGTTATTAATATCCTGAATTCCAAATATAGAATTTTTCGCTCTACCCTAATCTACACTATCATTACATAATTTCAATCAATTCTTATATATACTTATGAGAAATATCGTACATATAGGAGCCATCCATGGATCACGTGATCTGTTTTTGGCTAATATGCCAACTCTTTCATCCGATTCAAAACAATGTTTCTATTTCCTTTAAACATATTAACAACGTCTATCTAGCCTATTATTAAGTTAATGAAACCTCTGTAAATTTTATAAAGTATTCAAAGTAGACATTTCCTCGCTCTATAGCGCAGGAAAAATCGGCAGCGCTTGCTAAAGGTTTTCTGCAATTTTCCTCGCGTTGATATCGCCTAGCACATTTCCAAGTAAATGTTTTTAAATATCTATTGTAAAGAGAGGCTTAGATATCCGACACCCTCCCAAATAATACGTCATCTAGTCAAATGCCCCACCCTTCTCTTTTTTGGAGTCTCATGATTTATGGATGGCTCTATAAAACTTAAAACACTACCCCGGTAAAAGAATTCCGAGTTATCAAGGTTGTCTTTTTGTTTGACTTTTTTTTGTCGAGACATTAGCATGATCGAAACAAAAAGATTACGCATGCTTCGGTTCGGCCGTGCATGGATCGCTGGTTATTACATGCTTCTTCATTACAACATTTAACCTTTATTAATCTTTGGTGAACACTCCGATCTTAACGATCCCGATATGGCTATAAAGAAAGCATGGGTTAATCGCTAATGTAAGTAGAACTTTACAAAACAAAAAAAAATAAGACATTTTTTTTATTTTCTTACTGACTAACGTTTAAGACCTTCCTCAATATTTCTAAAATTAGTTTACAACATTTCATCCTAAACATTTTTTCCGTTGAAAACACTCAGCTTGATTAAAAATTAGGCCGAGAGAATGACTGCTCGGTAAATTCCGCTTGAATACACGGTCTTTCAACTATATTCAGGGGTCCACTTTAAATGGTCTTTACCGAGTTGTTATTCTAATGGCCTCAATTCATAAAGTGATAAGGACATTTTCGAGATATTCTTAGACTTTGTATTATTAAAAAATTTCTTTTGTCCAGCTTCGTTTTGCACTAAATATATCATATTCAAATTTTTTTTTCAACCTACAATGAATACACAATATAATAGAAAAAAAAAGAGAAGTTGAAATAAGAATTACGATATTCAATAGTACAGGGTCTAAGAATACGAAATATTAATCAGCAGTACATTCTCTAATGACCCTGACTGTGCTTAACATTTATTACACTGTTTTTTAAAGAAATTAACTAATCAACCTAACCATGGATATCCTTGCAGGTGCCGTACTGCGCCCAATTGGTGAGCAATAGCGCGTGTTGTGTGCATCGGTAATCACGTCACTTCTACCTCACCTATATATACATGCTTTTTTAATTTTTAATTAATTCGGCTCGAGTTCTTTATAGCTTTGCTTGCACAATATCTCCTACATATACTATTGTTAACCTATTAACGGGCAGATTGTCATTAATGACCCATACGTTCATTAAATTTGTCTTCGTATATGCTGACTGTTTAATTAATTTTGTTAATTGAGTTATCACTGTTAGTATGTGCGAAACTGCGGAAATTGAACTCTTCTTCCTTTGCACATTTACTATTGAAACGCTGTATTTCCCGGTGCTGGTCGCCGACTTCATTTGTACATTTTTTTAAAAAATACAGTATGAATTAATATGAAAGTGTTTTTTTTTTAATACTAAGATTCCAATCAGTAATATTAGAGTAATATTACCTATATACTACTTCCCACACGAATAGTTTTATATTACATTTTATTCGTATTGTTATCATTTTCTATAAGCATTCGCAAAAACATGGTACTGACCGTTAATGGGTTAAGAATAACTAATAAAAATTAAATCACTTTGACCACATACCGCTGCACAGTAAAGTGTAAAAATAGAAAAAATAAAATAATATACTGATTAATGGGCCGGGTTCGTTTCTCTGATTCTCAGATTATCTCATAGTTTATCTGTAAACCCGCTAATAATTTTTACCTAATATTCATTAATTTTCAACCCAAAAAATCATCTTAATTAGTATTTTAGAATTTTGTTTCAAGAATTTCGGGTTTGCGGGTTAAATGGTAGTTATAGATAAAAATCAGAGGGTTGAATGCTGTTTGCTATAAGTTATTTGGGGCTCACGAGTTTAGTTTGGGTTTGCGTGTTTGCAGTTCAATCCGATAATCAGCGAACCTAATCCGACCCTCAAAATTCTTGACTCGACTCGAACGGAAACAATTGTGCATTATACCCTTGACAGTAACGTTTATAAATTCTTTGCTGCAGCATTTGGTCAAATATGAGAGTGCAATTTAACTCTCAATATATTAAATGAATGTTGCAACCAGAATCTCAAGGGGTCATATTGTTTTGAAATTATAAATTATAATTATAATGAGTAGCTTATATTTTTAGAAGGAATTATGAATAAAGGAACAAATGGATTGGCGATATATGACAAAAAAATGTACCCAAGACTTTCTCAGTATCTATAGGAAACTACGTTTTATACACATTTGACTTCCAATGTTTTTTGTACACTCGCTTATCACGCAAAGCAAAGCAAAGCAAAGCATCTTAGAACACATATTCTTATTGTTTTTTAGATCCATTTTTCACTTTATTCACAAGCCTTTTCGTCTGCATGTTGCTATCAGCTATTTGCATGTTTTTATATAGTTTCCACTTGCGTCAAACATTGTATGTACAGTGTACACGAGCATGATTTTCTCGTTTAAATTCATACACAGATTTTCAAATAAGTATATATGGAGAATTCTATTTCAAGTAAAAGCAATTAGAATTTTAAAAACTTATCGATCTTAGAATCCTCCATGGAAAATGTACTTGTTTGATTCATATGCACATTGTACACGGATTGCACCTTCTGTCACTCTTTTTCTTTCTTGGTCCTTTTCTTCAATACAGACTATAATCAGACTTTAGAAGCCTTGTGAGGAAAGCGCAATGATATAGTAAATAGATGGATTTCACTGCAATGAAAACCTTATTTCTCTTCCCGTACATCGCGCTTTTTTAATGATCCTGAAGTTCATTTCACTTGATCACCTCTATCGATTTATAGATATATACAGCACTGTGACCGCTCATTCCGGAGGGTAAAATAAAAGTGCATACGTCACTAAGTTTCCTAACTTTTAGTAATACAAATTTTTTGTACTAATCGAAATTCGAAACTATATACGGTGTGCAAGAGAAACAACTAGGCTGAATTCTTGGCAGCTTAAGTAGCCAGTCCCAGACATGCGAGAAAACGATTAAGAATATACGTAGTAGTACACTTCACTTGAAAATTGATGAATGTTTACAATGATTTAAAAGTCGAGAAGTTTGATGAATTTCGAGATCGATTGTACGTATATAGAGTATATTTTTACATTTGTAAATCTTCACCATCCATTTTAGCAGAAGGGAGAGACATGCAGTCAGAGCGTTGAAGGCATGGATTCAATTATCACTCACTTCGTTTTCTGCTAACCAGATTTTGTCTGTTTCAGCTTATAATATAATTTAATATTTAAAACTGTTATGTAGGTAACTATATTGCGGGTAAGTGTATAATTTGAAATAAGTACCGAATGGGCTTTAAACGACATCTATTACCTCGCAAGAGTAAGGACAATTTTTTTTTCTATCAGTCTGGGACTCACTACTAGACTAGTTTGGGAATCGCTTTTGTCTCAGCCTCGCGTCGTTTCATATTACAGAAAAAGTACGACATATAAAAATTATTACTGGTGTGCTTGTCACCATTATCTCACTTTAGCTCGTCACAATGAGTGGTTCAGTACTGTAAATCGATGATCACTTATTTTCTCTATATGTATGAAGCGGACACTTGAAAGAAAGGGTAATATGTATCTATGTTTTTATTTAAGCCTTATTTTCCGCACAAATGTTCTTATCATTGCAATTGCAATATAAAATATAGAACCACCAAAAATTTGTTTTAATCTTGTGTCAATTCACGAGACTGCGATACTGATGGAAAATATGAACATATTATATATTACATATACCACAAATTAAAGGATAATGAAAAGAGTTTTTTTTTGTGAAGTTTCCTGCAGTGATGCGTATTTACAAATTATGCCATTTGTGGACACACCCACCCAACAGCCTTAAAAAAATTTCAAAGCGAACATAAGGTTCCCACCCTTTGTAAAACTTGCAAACTCGAACTTGGCCTTTCATGCAATCAATAATCTCCCATTAAACAAAAAAAAAGTAAAGGAACTGCACGGAATTGCCAATTGATGGCATTCTAAATCCTCTTTGTGAACTCTTGAGTTTAGAGCGATTCACAATATTTTAGTTTAGTAAATATTTTGTTTAACTTATTTCGCACAATTTGCATGTTAATAGCACATATCTATTAAAGAATGAAATTATTTGTCTTCGGTTAAAAAGGAGCAATTATTAAAATTCTCGATGCAGTTCATTAATTCACTTATAGCACCGCAGTCACGAATCATCCATTCTAATTAAATTGTCATATTTCTGGAAAATTAAAAAAAGAGATAACGAAATATAAAAGGGATAGACATATATTTAAGCAAGAGAATTTCAAATCTAGGAATTTTATTTCTTTCCATTGAAGGCTTTGAAGAGCGTTGGAATGGTGCACAAAAAATGGTCGTAGTTTGAAAATACGCTAATATCTTTTGACGCGTGAATGCATTTCAGACTTAGGACGAAAAACTTATTTGTGAAAAAAATCGCAAAAATATCAGTTTTCCTAAAAAAAAGTCGAAAAATACAATAAAAAGGGACTGTTCGGTTGATGCAGTAAAAGAGATGTCATGTAATAGGATTTTAAAATATAATTTAAAAAATTATTTCTATATCCGAAATCCTTTATATATATATATATATATATGCAGAAACCGTCAGTTTAAATCTCCCTCAAAAAGAGATCCGTGTGCCCAGAAAAATTGTAAAAATGATTTCACGATTACATAATGTATATAGTCGGGAAACATTAAATATAAATTGTGATGTGAATGATCCCCTCTTAATGTATCTATATCCATACTGAGTAATAAAGTTCGTGCTGGTAAGTATAAATACTTTAATTATATATTAACTTTCTACACAATCACCTCTATTCTTTTGAATCCTAATCTATTTATCCTATTCTGTATACACATATTTTTAGCAAGTATTAAAATAGAGTAAATATCTATTCTATAATTTGCTTCAAGTTGCACCAATTTCCAATTCGGATTATAAAGATTTTGAAAATTAAATAATTTCAGAACGATTCATCTAAAATTGGACAATCGGAAGGGACTTTTTCTCTGATGACGATGACGTTTATCGAAATCTCTCTCAAGTTGACTCAAAGTTTCGAATTTTTTATAAGAAAGATTCTGGGAATATTGCCTATATGCTAAGGATATCCACATATTTTTTTTCATGTTTCATAAAGCTAAAACATGATTTATAGAAACAGAAATGATATCTTTGTACCTAGCCGTTATTTATAGTTTCAATCTTCCAAAAACTTAGATAGGTCTTTGATTATAACTTTTTTGGGGTCCTAAAAGGCAAGACGTTCTTTAGTTAGGTAAGAGTTTTCCATCAAATTAGACCGGACATATGACGAAAAATCAATAAATTGATATTATTTTTTCAAAAGAAGTTGCAAAAAAACGCTGAAGTCAGAAAAAAAACATATTGTACGAAAATATCTTGGGGGTCCCAAAAAACATGTTAAAGTTCGGCAACCCGTCTTCTATGATCAACGGTTCTAGGTTTACTTGATAAAGGTGTTTTAAAATAATACGAAACAATTTATTAAACATATTATAACAATAGGGCTCATGTAATTAAATAAAAAGTTACGTTTGTATTTTCATGTAACCGCATTTAATATTGTGTAGTATGTATTATAGAAAAAACTCTCACACATTTCGCATAATTTTAGTGCAGACCAGATGAGCAGTAGACGTAGAGATACCATCCTGAAAGATATTCACTTGGCATCTTAATTCCAAAATGTGAGTTTATTTTTGATTTACTGTAAAATTTGAAAGTTTCCTGGCTTAAAAAAACAATAAAGAAATTCTTCTTTCAGTTATTTCAATTCTCACTGCGCTTTAATTAGATGGCTGACTGTAAACTGAACGCAATAGCTGACACTAGCTGTACAATAAAAATACGCAAAAAAAAGTTATCTCATGACAATCTTAAGTCTAGGAAAAATATAATTTTAGTGAATAGAAAGGTATGAAAATGGATTAGACTATTGTCCTTCTTATTAAATCTATAGTAATAGCACCTAAACATAACTCAGCCAATTAACATAACAATTTGTTTCAGGAACTGCAAGAATATGAATTTCATCAATAACAGATACAAAATATTGGTGGGATTAATAAAGACAAGTTTTTCTTTTGAAGCTGAAACTCTACTTTGAAATCAAGCCTATTTTTAAAAGAAGCAGAACATGTAAAAAAAAGAGAGGAAGTAATGAAGGTACGGAAACAAGAAAAAACATTTATAGGAAAATGATTAGAAAACTTAAACAATAGAAGCTGATAGATGCGTACGTAAATGTACAAAATAAGTTCTTATAGAAGAATTTAAAACCATACATAATCAGAGAAAACAACAAATAGAAGGAAAAGGAAAAGTGCAACAATATTAGGAATCGAAGCGAAGAAATAAAAGTTACCAAAATATACAGGAAATTTCGCAAGAGTGAGAATAATGAAAAAGGTGAAGTTGAAGAAAACAGTAAAATTGAAAAATAAGTGTAGCGAAAAAAAAAGAAAATTTACAGACTATATAGAAATATTATAAGAGGCACTGTCACTGCATATGACCTCTGTGCCTCACTGTGTAACAATTTTAATAACATCAAAAAATTAAAACAACGAAAATGTATGCCAAATGTACTATTTCTAAGAAGAAATGATTATATATTGCAGGTAAAAGGTAGAAAATTCGCAGTTTTGCCAAGTGCCCTATAACGTGATTCTCTACTCTTGCGGAATCATCGAAAATGACTGATAAAAATAATAGAAGACTGAAATATACTACAATTAAATATCTTACAGAATATAACATTCAACTCTTTTAAACATATAGTCAAGGATAC
>JAUESI010000018.1:11944217-11954960 GCA_032275145.1 Synergus laeviventris | reverse complement strand
TTTTTAAAACAGAGTTCAGTCGATGTAAGACTCGAATTTGAATGAAGTGATAATTTTCCTGCCAATACAGCAGCACATTGTTTAATTATTTATGATCGAATAGTTCAATATAAACCCATTAGTGGTGCTGTTAAAAAGTAATTTGACAGTTTCTTTACTTTTAGTCTTATATTAAAATAAAAATTAAATGGCTTTGAGCGAGTAGTAAAAATGATTTTTTTTTTAAATAAAAAAATACGTATATTTTTTTCTTGTAAAGATGCCCTTGAAAATTCCAAAATTTTAATTTTTTGGCCACTCTAATGCTCATAAACCTTCGGTTTATCTTTTATCTTTTTTATCTTTTTGAGCCACCCTGCAGCTGGAGTTCACTACCTGGACGATATAGGAGTGAAAATAGGTGGCTCACGCGAAACTACCATGGAATTCACTGGACTGCTGGTGACGTACCATACAAAGTTAAAAGATTTTTATAATAATAGTGAATCCTTTTTGTAATCGAAAAATAAATTAAGATTTACTTTTTCTCTCTGAATAAATTACTTTGAATATAACAAATTTGTGTGTGTATTTAATTATTGAATAGCCTTAGCAGTACTTTAATATTAGTTTATTTATCTAATTTATCTTAATTTCTATATATTTAAATATTTAAACTATATATTATACTTTATTCTAGAAAAAGAAGTAAAGAAGAAACAATAATTTAAGTATTTAAGATTTATTTATTAAAAACATTTATGAAGTCATTGCATTTATTTGTTTGTTTACATAAGTTTGAATTCTATGTTATGGCATGTACCTCCAAAGTATAACATTTGTAACTTGTTTGATACAACACTTTTTTGCATCATGTGTAGACTATTAGGATCCTCATTGAAGAACTTTCTTAACCTAGTAGGTAAAAAAGTGTGCAACTCCAGTTCAATTCAGCGACGATCGTGACTCCATATCTTGTCTATTCCTTCCGCAGTTTTGATACGTTATAAAGCCTCTCTGGAATAAGTTCAGATAACGGCTTGGTTGGTAGAAATGTCTCTGTACGTCCAACAGCGTTAATCTTGTCCAAATGCATTTTCCTTCCCCTTGCAATACTGCTTTCAAATTACTCTGCTGCTGCCTCTGCTTTCAGGATACTATGAAAATTAAATAAATAGGGGGTGGTATATATTAAAAAATTTAGTAGGCGAGGAAAGTTTACATGAGGTGGTAAAGTGGGAGGCTTACTAGTAAATCCAGTATGCAAGGAAGGGTTTTGCTTACTAGAAAATCCAGTAAGCATGGAGGGTTATCAAGTGAGAGGTTGACTTATAAATCGAGGAGGCCGTTGTCTCTGCTGCTATTACGACTGCTCCTGACAATTGCTTCTACACAGCTGTCTTTCTACTGTTTCGTGCTGCCTTATATGTAGCACACTCCCACTACACACACTGCTGCCCCCATTTCGGAAGTTGCGCTCGCATATGCGGAAACGCAAACAGCGCTTTGGAAATTCTAACACATTTTAAGTAAACTACCAAGTCAGTCAGTCGGTATAGAAAGTAACCATTAAACTTGAGAAAACTGCATTAACGACCGGCAATCAATGGTCGCATGGTCGGTAAGTGACCCAGAATTTAGCAGTAAATTGAACCAACTCGACGGATAAGTGGCTTCGTACCCCCCTAGCTATACTACTCTAAAAAACGAAAGGCGGAAAGAAAGGCAGATAGAAGAGCAAACATCAGCATGAAAAAATCTCTGAGCTTTAACTTTACTCAATCCACAAAACCACTATTTTGACGCGACCTCTTATTCAATAATTTGATTTTCCAAAATTCAAAAATTTTTTAAATTCTTCATTGAACGTAATTCAGGCATTTATATAATGTCAGACTTGTAAAATGCAGAAAGCGATCATATTACCAGAGCGAAACTAAGAGTAAGCATGTCCAGAGGAGGCCCACCTATTAATGTAGTAACCAAAATGTCCAAAATGTAGTCAGTTTCTATATTACCAGTCTTAAATCGCGGACCTACTACCTGCTTCTACCTAGCCGCTCATGCATACGCGACACACGCAGGCACAATGCCTTAAACGATAATTTGCCGTGTTGGTGTCGAAACTAGAAAGAAAATATGCGAATGCATTTTATAGTGAACATAAATATTCAATAAAACGCTTTTATACGTTCGAGATTTTGATTTCTCGTCAATAAGATGTTTCTTGGAAAACGAGATTTTCATGTTTTACACGATTTTCGTCTTTCCCGATATGATATGAAATGATAGTTTTTGAGATTTAAAAAAAAATATCTTCATAGATTTTAAAAATGAATATATAGTATAGTCATCTCGAATTACCCTTATAAATGTTTTTGCCGATGCAAAATCCCAAAATCACCTGTCTGATTTCAAGCCTAATATTTTATACTAGATCTGAAATACATATCACGTTTTGGGTTTCTAAACCTTTCCTTTTTTTCTTTTATATTAAATATTTTCATGAAATTTAAAAAAGGTGTGATTAGAAAATGTTTGGTTAAAGAGATGTCTGAAGAGAACTCTGCACTATTCATATTGAAAAATGTCTCGGTCTCTTATATATCTTATAAATATATCTTTATTTTATAGTATATGAAACTAACTGTTAGTTTTAGTATTTTCCAAAAGGAATTGGACTGATTATTATGCATTACCATAAGAGTAAAAGAGAAGGAGTGTTTATTTTTCACTGTTCATCTCTTTCACCCTTATGGTCTACCGTTCTACTTGGACAATTCGACATAGGTGTAAATGCAATATTAAGTGCATTTTATCGAGTTTTAATTTTAAAGACTGACACTTGTAGAGAATTACAAGGTAAAAAGTGGATTTTTCGAAAACGAAAAATTTCAATCCTTTTCCACTTTAACTCGCGCTAATTTAGCCAATTTTTAGAATTTTTCGATTTTAAGAATACTAACTGCTGCTAACTGACTTTAAGTCTTCTGAAACTGTCTGAAAAAAGAAAAACGAAGATATTGTAATAAACAAAAAAGTAGTTCATTTTTTTTAGACTTTGCAAAAATCATGAATTTAAAAATTCAAGCGCTTCTTTTAGCGAGAGAATTTTAAGCTACGGAAAACTTCCAGTGAGAAAATTGTTTTTTAAGGTTCAAAAAAGTTTTCTGGAAAGTTTTAGCCAAATTGTATCAATGGTTTAAAAATTATAAATGTTTTAAATTTAAAGCGACTATCTTAACGCTGCCCTAAAAACGTGAAATGAAGTTTTTGGTTAAACTTTCCAGAAAACTTTTTTGAACCTTAAAAAACAATTTTCTCACTGGAAGATTTCCGTAACTTGTAATTCGCTGGATAAACGAAGCGGTTAAAGTTGAAATTCATGATTTTTGTAATGTTTAAAAAAAGTTAACTACTATTTTTTTATTATATAATATTTGTTTTTCTTTCTTCGATAGCTTCAGAAGACTTAAACATGTCATTTAGTATTGATGAAATAAAAAAATTCTGAAAATTGGCTAAATTAGCGCGAGTTCAAGTGAAAAAGGATTAGAATTTATCGTTTTCGAAAAATCCACTTTTTACCAATTAATTGAAAAACTACAAAACCTATGGTAAAAATTTAGCGAAAGGAAAGTAGTTGCGCCTTGAAACTCTCTACATTCTACAAGTATCGGTCTTTAAAATTAATATTCGAACGATCTTTTTAAATGACTTTCAGGACGATATATACTTCCGGGGCTGAATGCACACGTATCCCGCCATTTTGGTCGCCAGAGGATCGATTGAAAAAACGGTTTTAAACGTTTCATATCGAATTTAAAAAAAAGTTAGATCCGACATAATTGCATCCTAAAAAGAATAAATAAATATTTATTTGAAAAGAATATCTCAGTTGAAAGTGCTATAAATCAATTCTATCAAATTCAGTGGGTACTTTCAAAGTTGGGTTATAAACAAAAAAAATGATACTTGTCGAAGCTTTGTAACTATCTTAGAAATTGATGGAAATATTTAATGTAAAAAAAAAAGAAAGAATAGGTTTAGAATCCAAAACGTGATATGTTCCATATTTCAGCTCTAGTATGAAAAATTAGGCTTGAAATCAAACAGGCAATTTTAGGTTTTTGCATTGGTAATAATATTGATAAGGGTAATTCGAGATAACATATATATCATATATATGGTATTCGGTTTTAAAATCTCAAAAAATTTGCAATGAATATTAAGTATAATAAGAATAAATCTAACATTATTTCCAAGCATATCGGGAAACCCGAAAATCCTGTAAAACATAAAAATCTCGTTTCCCAATAAAGAACATCTTTTTGTCGAAAAAACAAAATCTCGAATGTATAAACGCGTTTCATTTAATTTCATTAAAGAGAGGTAATGTAGAAACTGACAACATTTTGTACATTTTTGTTAATTTCTATGCTATTTGCGGATATTTATACACGATTTGGCCAACAGAGGCGCTACTACATTAATAGCTGGGCCTCCTCTAGACTTGTTTACTCTCAGTCTTTCTCTGACAAAATACCATGAAGGCATCGCGACGCGCCTCGGGGATTGAACGCCACCGTCATGCGCTTACCGAAGTACGCTGATTTTCATGATATAAAAATTGAAAGCCCACTTTGAAATCTACATAGTCATATATATATATATATATCTTACATAGTCTTTTTCTTTTAAGACAAAAAAAACGAAATAAAAACCTGTTTAATTTAGTGAAAAAGTCAAATTTATTTTTGTCCTTCATTTTTGAAAAGTGGGTAGGACCAATTGGAAAAAGTGCGTAGGATCAATCGAAGGGGTGTGAAAAACTTTACCAAAAATGTCCTAAATAACATTTTTTTCATAATTATTACAAGAGTTAAAAATCGACGAAATAGACGATATCAAGTAAATCCCAAGATTTTCACCTCTTCCAATTCGGTAAGTTTTTGACCGATCTCGTTCAAATTTGGTGTGATAACTACTACCCAATAGGACTTAACTTTGTGCAAGTTTCAGCCCGATCGGATGACATCGGTTTCAAAACGGGGTACACTTGAGAAAAAATTCCCCATAGACACATTTATAAATAAATATATATATATTCCGCTCGTACTTCTGTTAATTGTATATTTAATACAGACAACAGGAAGAATAAATAAACATATTGTCAAAAATATATCGTATGGTGCGTACACCTTTAAAACAGCGAAAAATAATGACAACTGTCAACAAGCGTACAACGTGCGTCACATATGTTTTTTAACATTTTCAGTATCAATTCTCCATTTTCACTTGTGCCAATTTACATAAAGTTTTTACATTACATCGGTCAATTACTGAAAACAGCGTCTGAGACCGAGAACGCGCTTGGCTCCATGGTACGTACGATACTTTGTGCAAATGATTTTTTTTATAGTAGTCCATGGCTAAAGTTTGCCCCATTCCTATTCGCCATGCGCGCAAGCGTAGGGATAGGGACCGGGTAAGTGCGAAAGAAGCATATACTCTTTGACTATAAGAAACTTTTCTCTTTACTTCAGTTTAATTCAACGTGAGCATATTAGTTTTATGCAGGCTCTGCCAACTCTAATGGGTAATCTTGCAGAAAGATTTAGGATACACAGATTCACAAAACCCATACAAAGGAAGTTAAATATGCCATCGTCCGATGGCGCACCAGATGACCCTCCCCGCACACCTCTTTTATCATAAGGTTAGTGATTCTCTCCCTTTATCGGCCGTAAACTCTATCTGGTCCCATCTCACTCTCTCTTTTAACCACCAATCTATGATTGTGAATTTAGTTTAGTAATCGCATATTATCCGCATTTTTCCGGTTTTTATCCTACAATCCGAACTATTAATTATTTAATTATATATATTCCTACGCAGACGTGCGTTATTATAGAATCTTGGTACATTCTAAAAAGTTAAGATGAAAATTAAATTTCGTTAATGTAATTTTTTTCTATGATTTCCATGGGAAAATTACAAATTTTTTGGAAATCTCTAGTGATTTCTGAGGTTATTTTCTCGTAATGTTGTGAATTTCACAATAAAACTGTACTTTTACCACGTGAATCATAGGAAATAAAAATACCAGTCATAACTGGGGGAAATGTGCACTGAAGTGGAAAAGGATTAAAAATCGTGATTATAATATAATTATAAATTTAAAAAATATATAATTATAAACGGCAAATTCAAAGGCTTTGAGGGGAAGTTTAATTAATTATAACTTTTCAACATGTTCTTGCTTCTTTAAATTCTCTTTTCTGTTTCCGTTTCAAGTTTCCGACTTTATGTAGAAATTAATCTTGTCTTTATAATTTTTTTCAGGTCGTGGACGTACGCTGTGAAGAAGACTGTATTAAAATGAAGAATTTTTATATTTAAAATTAACAATTCCATATTCAAATTTTCTTATTTACTATCACTTAAATGTCCACTATGTATTCTTAACTAGATGTCTCTCAGGCTTTATAATAATTTTGCTAATATTGGCTAATGCTCTTATTTCACTATACTCAACTTCCTTCGTATTCATGCACTCAATACATATTTAGGTATCCTATGACTATCCTATTTTATTATTCACAATTTTATGTGCTATAATATATCCTTCTTTAAAATAACAGACGTCGTTTCGTCTTATTACGCTCCTAAATATCCTCTCGGATTATAATTCTCTATCCTATGCTATGTATTGCTCAAAGGTAATTTCGTTGATTTCGATAGGGAGAACGTGTGCAATCTTCACAGACTTATACAAGAGGGTGAGTCTTTGAAGACTAGAAACAGATTTCTAGTTTCAAATCCCAATCTCAAGTCTGCCCAGTGCCAATAAGCAGGAACTGACTCAAGATACAGATACCACAGTAAACGGCGGGTCCTATCCCGAATACAAGGGCCAAAAGTGACCCAAACTCGTAGACCACAGTAAACTACGGGTCCTGCCTAGTAAACACTTTTAGATGTTCCACGCTCGCTCCCGAGCTCCCCACTGACCCAAACTCGTTCTGCATCCCACCTCCTCCACTACCCTTCCACTCGCGATTCTCATTTTTTGTTATATCGTGGGTGGGGAAACTTCAAGCTTGCGCGTTTCGCGGTGCAGGATGCCAGAACGCGAAAGCAATTCTGTATGTCGTGATTTAATTCTTCAGGGGTTAGAAGTGTACTGTTACAATATATACACACTGTACACTGTACAGATTCATTGGTCGCTTTTGTGTCCAATGAGATTGGACTGAATTGTATCCACCCAGTCAAGTTTTAATTTAAAACCATTACTTATAATGAAAACATAAGTAGGTTAGAAAATTAAAGTTTTGGAGTTGCTCTATCTGCAATTAAAAACTTGACTATTACAAGCATAGAGTATAGACATTTAAGGAGAACAAACTAGTGGAACTAATAATGAGCACTTTTCTGTTTCTAGAAGTTCGCACATACGCATGTGCAAAATCACACCTCTTATGGCTTCGATTTAAATGTCTTTCATTGATTGAAAGAAAAGTGTGCACATATGACTGAATTCGATAAAAGTGGTGAAGATTACGGCTTATTGTAAAGAAATAAGGACAACTAAATAAATTTTTATTCCTGGTAGGAAGGAGCTTGAATCAGGATACCTTCATTCATATTTTGAACAGCCTCGAGAACTGCGATATTTCACATGTTCGATTCTTCAGTTTATAAAATAATTAAAAAATAATATAATATGTACAATTCATATTTAATACGCACAGTTCTTATACACCACATTTGATTTGTTTTCTAAAATTAAACTTGATAATTTTGTTTTTGAATTGAATAATTTTCACTCATTTCAAAAATAATTTGACTTCGACACGTGTCATTTGACTCGAGGGTACCCTAACTAAAGAAAACTGACCTCCCTTATGAGAAAATAAAGTTTCAGTATAAGTATAGGATTTTATTCTTTTTCCCCGCAAAAGTTCAAGAAAATCAAAACTTTTTCGCAAAAAAAGAATTGAATACAATACTTAGCAGATAAGTTATAAGAATATAACATTTGAATTGACTATTTAATCAACTCTACATAATGGTATTTTTAACTATTTTTAATCATTTTTCCTTATTTTCTTAATGCAGGATTTAAAAAAAATAAGATGAATTCCTTGTTTATACTCTATACTATAATTAATGCATTTTAAAAATTTTGGCTACATTGCTTTAAAAATGCAATTTCGTTTTAAAATAGGTAGTAAAAATGCATTAATTATATATGAAAATATAACAAACATAATAAACATACAAAACTTACACCACTCTTAAAATTTTGTATGAACTTGAAACCACACTTAATTGAAACTTTCGCTTTTGTACAGAAATTTTTTATTTCAACATCCTTAGCTTTATTCATTACCTATTAATTGTTCAAATGGTTCAATCATTATTTATTTAAACATATATTTAAACTTCAGTCGTGCTTGAGATTATAATATGATGTTTACATCGGCGGCCATATTTTTTTAAAAGTGCAGATGGCACGCCACGCTCGGGAAGTTTTGATCTATACGTAAGTGTGATTATCATAAATGAGCGTGTGCGAACTTCTAGCAACAGGAAAGTGACCGTTTTTGGTGAAGTCGATGCATTAGTCTGTTCTCCTTATGTCTATACTCCATGATTAAAAGTATTCTAACTTTAAAATTAAATAACTTTGGATCAATCAAAGCACAAAAATTTTCAAATAAAACTCTTCAATTTTAATGCATCAAATTCAAATATGAAAATTTAGTAGGATTTCGTTTAAAAATATTAGGTTTTAATTTTCTTAGTCTTTAATTTTTAAAAAATCATTACATTGTTTAATATTAAATGCTTCTGAATTTAAATTATTTCATTTAGAACGATTTTTAAAATCGATGAATTTGGTGGTGAAAAATAATGTAAATTTATATTTTTATTGATATTTTTTTACATTCTTAAGAGAAAAATTGATCTAATCATTGTCCATACATTTCGAAACTCGGTTTTTAACAACATTTTATAAATAAAATAAATTTTAATTCGAGACGGGACCTAAATACTTTTAGCATAACCCTGTATTGTCAAGTTTTTGCTCTTTACTGAGATTATTGTAAAATATTCCAAGTGCTAGATTAGTCGTGGGGTTTAGTTGTAAGAGATAAGTTGCGTTAGATCGTTGTAGGTAGATCGAACCCCGGCCGCCGCAGAATTTCTCCCAATTTATATAAGTATCTATGCATAAAAAAAGTATATAATTTAAGTATAAATCTATAAATATATATTATATATATATAAGAATATATAAAATTACATAATAAAATCGTGAAATAATGTTTAAAAATTTGGCAACACTGTCTTCTAAATTTCTTCCTACTTCTTAAACAATTATCAATCATTGTTTCTAGTAACAATTTTTCCAATTTACAATATACTTTCCATCCTATCCTAGATTGGTTGATTCAGTCAAGTTAAATTTCAACAACTAATTTTTTCTGTGCACGGTTCAAAAAATCGCTATTTAACCGCATGGACTTCGAGGACAAAATCTTAGTCAAGCTTTTTCGCTGGAAAGTCAGAGATAATTGCAAGGAATGTAAGTTTTATTTTTCTTTCACCTTGCACAATTTATAAAAAGTTTGATTTAAATATGCATTTTCAAATCTGTTATAAAAAAAATGTCTCATGAAACTATTAAAATATTTTTATTATGCTATTAGCTATTTGAATTGCAATTAAAAAAAAAAATTATGTTCTAAAAAATGTTTGTATTCGCGAAGATTAAAATTTGGAAACTTATTATATATATTATATATATATATATATACATATTGTGAAGTTGTAGATTTAAACCTGCAGCGTCACAGAATGTATGTAACAACTGGCGCAGTTAGACAGTTGTTTCTACTCTCTCTCTGGAAACGCGTAAGGAAAGACGCGTAAAGAAACCATATACGCCGAAAAATGGACGGGGAGCAATCACGATTGTTTATTAATAACTACATATTCTTTGGGTTGTCTGCCAACAATAGCTCAGGTAATTATTTTCATTATTTAATGTTCTGGCAAGCCGGTAGCTTATAGCAAACTTAGAACGGAGGAGTTGCATTCTCCTTTGTGTCGAGGTTCGCCATTTTCCTCCATTCTTGGAGCTTCGTTAACAATTATTATCGCGTGTTCTTTCCTTTCTTTTTCTTCTCATCTCGGGAGTGTTCGTGCAAAATACTCTCTTTGGGAGTATCGGGATCGCTTCTTGTTGAAATTAAACCATCTAAATTCTAATCTTCTGTAATTTGCCCTGTGATGTGACACGGTTGTAGTGCCAAATTGCGCGCCAGTCACATTCACAGGATTCCACGTTCAAAGTCGACTTTACAGTGTCACACCGTCGAATAAATAGAAGTTTGTACGATTTAACGTGCTTTTTTATTGTTTTCTTTGATAAATAAAGAATTGTGAATCATTTTTATCTGCAATACATGAACCTAGTCTCGGTTTATTTCTTCGCTGTGCTTTCGAACACCAACACCCACTCATCGCTGTTTGTCGAAACCCAAAAAGCTGGCGCAGTATTAAATTTGGGTCTCGAGAAGAATCCGGAATAAGAGATGAGATATTGAGTAATACCTCCTCTTTGGGATGCGTGAATCTGACTACTGCTTGGGCTGTGAATTAGTTTTCCCTACCTAAGCAGAAGATAGATTCGGACCTGGCCGTGGTGAGGAGGCCTAGAACTCCCACGGGTAGTGACGACCTGGACGC
>JAUESI010000018.1:11862380-11899840 GCA_032275145.1 Synergus laeviventris | reverse complement strand
GCATATGGGATCCCACAGTAGGGTTCCGGACCAATAAGGGGCATTAAGGCCCCTTTCTTGGCTAGGGTGTCTGCCTTTTCATTTCCCATGATGCCCTCGTGTCCCGGTATCCAGATTAACTTAACCCAGTTATGTGCCGACACACGAAGGAGGATACGAAGACAGTTCCAAACTAATTTGGAAATCATTCATCATGTCTGCCAAACGCAACATTTCTGAGAAGCAGGACAACAACGATAGGCAGCCAATGAAACGTAGACAGAACACAAATATTTTTAACGAATGAGAAGTGCTCATTCCACTGATTGAAGCGGCTTTGGCCGCTCTACCAGATGTAAAAGATGTCAGTGTAAAAGATCATAACATTCACAGATGGGTAAATCAGTTTAATGTCAGTCTGGTCACACTAAATAATCTTTTAAGAAAATTATATTGGACCTCTGAAAAGCCGAGATGAATTAATATTATTCAACAAATTATTAGTATCTGCGCTTTATTCGAAGTACATTTAAAGCGTGGTTGTAGAATACAAACGCCTGATGGTGCTGTGGCTAATGATATAAGTGATCGTGTACATTCGGCTGATTGGGAGAATGCATTTCAATGTAGACTTCGAAAAGGTGTTATCCTTAACCTTGTACATATAGATATAAGTGCTTTTCTCGATGATGCTTCTATTTTATTTGAAAAAAGTTTTCGAGGCATAATGAATAAGTATGGAGCAATAAAGGTGTATGATGTGCTCAGTGCAAAATTTAGAAAAGTAGTGAATGAAGAAGAGTAAATCAAGCTTATATCATTCATTGCTAAAACCAATGAAATTTTCCATACCACTAGATTAGACGATTGGCTCGATGTAAATGTAAGACAACAAATCCTGCGCAAAATTAAAGAATTTCAAGAAACTGATTCCGATGGGACTATTACACTTAATCATGAAATTGGAAATCAATGTAAATAAATATAATCCTATGCGACCGAGTTCCTAGATCGACCTACCTTCACAAATTAAAAGTAAACAAGCATGTGTGAATGTACAGAACAATGGTGTTGAGTGTTTTAAATGGGCTGTTTTGTTAGCTTTACATCCAGCTAGAGTGAATTTCTACGATCTTTTTAACCATAAGCTGTATGAAAACGAATTAGAATTTAATGATATAGAATTTCCTGTAACCTTAAAAAATATTTAAATGGTCGGAAAACAAATTATAGGTAGGAGTTGCGCCCACTTAAATTATGAAACACAACGGGTATCGTTCGACAATCTTGGTAATTCAAGGTACAATTTTCATGAGCATGACCGCGATATTTTCCAAAAACAAGTCTTATAACTTCTCTAAAAGTGAAAAAATATGTGCTGATCAGCGACGTTTCTTGCCAGTGAGTATCTTCCAAAGAAAAATGATAAATAATGAAGTGAATGACCGAAATTTGCTAGTTTATTCTGAAAGTAAAAGATATTGCAGGCCCTGTTTGGCATTCGGTCCTTTGGAGAATAAGACTTAGTTTGAGAACGAAGGCTTTTATGACTGGAAAAATCCAGAATACCGCGTAGCTCTCCATGAAAGCTCTGCGCGTCATAAATCTTGTATGCTTAGTTTGAAATCTAGAAGTGTGATTGATGACAGACTCCAAAATTTACTGCATGTCCAGATTGATGAATAAATTAATTACTGGAGAAACGTTCTGAAGAGGTTGTTGCCGTAATGAAGCAACTGTGTTCAAGAGGCCTCGTTTTCAAAAGGAAAAAATTAAAAGTACGGTGATCAGTATAACGGAAATTATTGTATGATTTTATAACTGTTAGCTGAATTTGATCCTTTTTTAGTCAGTCATATTGAACGATTTGGGAATCAAGGATCTGGAAATACCAGTTACTTATCAAAGACCGTTTGCGATGAGTTCATTCTCTTCATAGGTCATAAAGTCTTAAAGCAGATTGGAGAGGATATAAAAAGCGCGAAATATTTTTCCCTAATCATCGATTCAACACCAGACATAGCACATTTGGGCCAACTTACCCGCGTCATTAGATATGGTTTGGAAATAGATTTCTCAAGTTTTTACTATTAGTGGGTCATAAAGCTGAAGAAATGTTTTTTGCCATTATTTCGGAACTCAAAACACTGGGCATGAATTTTGAAGACTGTCGTGGACAATCATATGATAATGCCGCAAACATGTCCAGTATGTACAATGGCTTATAGGCTAATATTCAAAACTAAACACCTTTTGCTTTTTTCATTCCTTGCTCTCCACACTCTTTAAATTTAGTGGAAACTGTGGCTGCCGAATCTTGTATAGAAGCTTGTCACTTCTTCATGCTGCTTCAAGAAATTTACGTTTTTTTTGTAACTTCGACACATCGCTGGCAAAAATTGAATACTCAATTCGGAACAAGGAAAACGCTAAAGAAAGTAAATGTGACACGTTGGGCAGGTAGATGGGACGCATGTAAAAGTTCGAAATATTCTTGACACGAAGTCCTTAAAACTTTGGAATCAATCGAGGAAAATTGCGCCGAAAAGCCTGTAACGCGAAACGAAGCGACGGAAATACTTTGGAATATAAAAAAACTGGAAACAGCGATAATGGTTGTTGTGTGGAATGTTTTTTTGGAAAGAATAAACAAAGGGAATGATCAAATTCAAGCTTCTACCATAGATTTGATCACTGATGCCGATCTTTACGAATCTCTTTGCAAGTTTTTCGTAGCTGAACGAGAAAATTTTTAATATTTTGAAGAAAAGGCGATGGAATTAAGCGTGTCGAAGCAGTATACAAAAGACATGGAAAGAAAACAACCAAAAAGGAAAGAACATTATGATGAAACTCCTGGTGCAGAAATGAGGATGACTGCGAATGATACTTTCAGAGTTAACACACTTCTCGTTCTTATTTATAGACTCGTATCCGAATTAGATAAACGGTAAGAGGCTCACAACAGGTTCAATGAAAACTTTCCATTTCTGACCAAAATGATTGAATTGTCATCATCAAAACTTACGGAAAAAGCTCTTTTCTTAAAAGAAATGTATCCTAATGACTTAGAGACTGACTTAGTACAAAAATGCTTACATTTTCAATCCCACCTTTCTTCTGAAAAAATTTTGGTAAAGCCAGATTCTGGATCATTGAAAGGTCTATCTTCGTTCCTGCGAAAACAGAATTTACAAAACGTTTATCCAAACTTGGATATAGCAATTCGCATGTCTGTATGTACACCAGCTACAAACTGTTCGGGTGAGAGAAGCTTCTCTTGCTTAAAACGAGTGAAAAATTATCTGAGATCTACTTTAAGCCAAGAAAAGCTAAAGTTCCTAGCACTTTATTGCATAGAGTCAGAACTAATGAACAATATTTTATACGACAATATAATTGATGATTTTGCAAATAGAAAATCGCGCAAAAAGTTATTGTAAAATTTTCATAACCTAATTGAATGTCATAGTCATAGTCATAGTTAGCAATTTGATTATTACCAGATAATTACATGTATTGTTTTAAACTGTGAGTAAGTGCAATAAAAATTTTTTAATTACGTTAACAAATGTGCATTATTGTGTAAGTAGTAATAAGGCATACCTTACCCCGCCTTATGAGTAGTACATGATTTAAATTTTATTAGCACAAAAATAAACCCAAAAATTATTTCTTCTGCAATTTTAACTAAATCGTTGGGTTGTAAAAATAATTTAGGAATTGACACAACGATCCCCTTTTTCACAATTATATTAATTACGGGAAAAAGGTGGTGTAATTAGGATGATCTGTAGTGCACAAATCACAAAGTTACATTTTCATTGACTAAGGTATCGAATTGTAAAGGATGGTAGGGGTGGCAAAATTGGAATAGTCTACTGGCGGCAAATGTGCAAATCCGCCACTGGTGACTATTATCGTTAAAAACCAACAACTAACTGATATTTTTGTTGTAGCGGGATTTTATTCTGCAAAAGAATAAATAACTTGTTCGACGCTTTGAACCGAAAGCAACCTAATGTAGATCTTACACCTGTATCAAGTGATTTCAAGGTTTAACCATATTAAAATAATACATAAAATACTGAATATTAAGTACGATGATTTTATGTGAATTATTCTCTTGTATAGATATTGCAGGGCGCCCTTGAGTCCTAGGAAATGTGGAGGTAAAATCACTAAATTCGATGCACCGTAACAAAATACTATTGAATAAGTAGCGGTTCTGTTATTTCATTTTGATTATATTTAAATATAAGAGAGAAGTAGTTCGGTGCCCGCTTTTTCGCTTACGGATTTCTAAAAGTTTTGTGATTACACACACCTATATTTTACTCATCTGCGCTTGATGAATATTGAATTGTCATACGTAAAACTCACCACACAGCTGTTCAAAATTATGAGCGACACACATACACTCCTCATGTCTAAATACGAAGGTCATTTCGTATTCTTAATAATCGTAAAACTTTTTGGCTTACGTATGGGAGCTTTCCCTACCACGAGACTCTCCGGACCTGTGTATACGACCGTGCGCGAAAGCAATTTGCTAATAAATATTTTATGAGTTCATGTTCATGAATTATAGTTATGTTATTAATTTAATACATATAAATGCCTTTGAGTAATTTTATTCAACATTTAACACTTATTTCAATTAGTATAAATAGTGAGTAAAAATAGTTCGTAAAAATGACTATGTTAAATTAAGTTCGCACTGTTACGGAAATATTGTCCGCTTACCCTTTCTTACTCAGGTCTTGATTCAATTGCTGACTCAACCGAAGTACCAGCATCAAAAACTGAAAAGTAGAACTTTAAAAAGTGAAAGTGGAATTTTGGGTTTTCCCAAAGGTTGATTGATCAGCAAAATCTTGAGATGGTCAGTATCAAGCCATCTTAGAATGATAATGAAGGAGGAGGCTCTAATGAGAATGGGTATCCTAAGCTGGTACCCTATGTTAATAAACTTATACATATATGCTAACGTGTTCTCTGGATTAAGATTACAATAGTACAAATAGAAAATATGTTTTACCTAATAAAAAACGATAATGCAAATTCAAAAGTGCAAAGGCTTTCAAGACGGTGACAATCTATGAGACATTAGAAACACTTCAGGTAAGTATCATATATTTTCAGCCCTATTCTAATCTTTTAATGACACCACAAATGTTGTGGCTATAAATTTTAGCGACTTAATAAATACTTAACCCTATAGGAAAAGCCGTACTTAAGCTCAAAATACAAAAATATTTATTTTATTAGTAAGGAATTTGGGTAGCCTTAAAAACGAAGGATGAAAATTAAATTCAATGTTTTACGGTGTCTACTACTTAAACATGGTCATTTTTCCACAGGATAAGGTCGAAAGAAATTCACCTAGTCTTTTCAGCTTTAGACAATTGGGTTCTATTGTGTGGGTGTTTTCGAAGGGGTGTCAAAATGACAATCAATAACCTGAGAACTATCGAAGAAAATTGAGTCATTCCAGCTGAATATTTCCAGGTTCGTAGAATTCAGTAGGGGGAAGATCATCTCTGAATCAGAAAATTTCCTCGAAAAATCATAAGGGAAAGTTCTAAATTTTATTTTTAAATGTTTTTAATAATTACTTTACGTTTAATATATTTTTCCTTCTTTTGGTCTTTTTATGAAAATATTATTTTTATTAATATATATTCTCTATTTATGGTTTTTAATAATTTGTTATAACTTAGTAAAAATTATTACTCCTATTACGGTTTGAATAATTTTTCTGTTTTGAATATTGTGTCAGAAATCTAATTAAATCGATTTTAGTGATCGATTGAGAGACCAGGCGGCGTTGTTTACATTGTTTCTGTTTATTTTTCGTCTGCCAATTCAAAACGGTCTATTTGATATATTTATTAAAATATATCGCAAGTGTTGATGTTCCTTAGAGACTTACCTGCTCAAATTAATAATAATACCTAGAATAAATTCATATCAAATTAAATCACTGCATATTCTATGATCCTACTAGAATTAAGTGAAAATTTAAACCTAATAATCGATGCTATTAATGATGGAAAGTATGGTATTATTCACCTACAATTATTAGAACACAAATATTTATAGATGAGCTCAGAGAATTTAAATAAAATGTAAATGTTAATTAAATTCCCATTCTTTTTAGATCTAGATTTTATACCGAATAATCTTTATCATCTTTTTAGTGACTTGTTTATTCTTTATTTATATAACACTATATTTTTTTTAAGTAATACAAATAAATTACATATATGTACTAAGAATATTTTTAAAAGGAGAAAAGTTATTTTTACTCCTCGAGAATACATAAGTAATCTATAATAACAAAATCTTTGATAATAATTTTAAAATATGAAATTCTCGGTCAAACAAAGCAGAGTTTACTGCGCCGCCTCGTCGCATGTGGCCAAAATAATCCGTTCAAACCGTTTAAACGTAGCGGCATATCCGAATTTAGCCGAAAATTGCCGAAAAAAACCGAAACCACAAAAACTACGATAGCGCCGCTCTCGCGGGATGTGGCCTTCCTGGACCCTTTCTACAGGTAGGTAAAATCTCTTTGCCTATATAATAAAATTACCAAATGAGTAGAAATTCATGTCGAAAAAATCTGAAAAAATGTATATTGAAGACAATTGTAAAATAAAGTTTATCAGACCAACAATCATATTTCGACTTGTTTATTCATTGTACTTGGTGCAGTGTAGTGTTGCTCTTCGAAGAAATGTTTAAAGAAAAAGAGTTTCTGCACGAGGAAAATCTAATAACGACTAACTTTTGACACCCTGAAATTTCACGTAATGGGTTAAAAAATGTTTTAACGAAAAGTCTACTGGATTTTCAAATTCTCCTCTAACGTATGGGACAAATTTTGCCAAGTGTACCTAACTAAAAATTGTTTGTGTTCAATCTTTTTGAAACTCGACTGGATTGTATCCTAGTGGACTTCTTTTAATCCCTCAAAGGAGACAGCTCTAGTACGACTGGTTGTTAATCGCAACTTCTGCTAAAGTTGATCAATTTAACTTTTCTATAAGAGCTTTTTAAACGCTTTTTCATATTTCAGAATTGTTTTCAACTTGCGGCTATTTAGATTTTTTTCAAGATTTTAAAAATCAAAAGCTTTATTCTTTCTCTTCAAAATCATGGATGTTAGAAAGGATTCGTGCTCTTGGCTACGGCGCAAGCCGCAATATAGCGAAAGTAAGCACTTCGTAGGTTTTCTTGTGCCCATTAATATTCTTATAATATAACTATAGTTATTTGCACTTTTTAAACATGTTTTTTAATTTTTTACATAAATTTTAAAAAATTATTTTTTATACTTGTTTTTTTATTTTCTTATTCTTTAAAGCTCAATATGTCTTAAATTCAATTAATTCGGAGTGCAAAGGATTCCACACATAGGGCTAAACGATCAACATCACAATAAAAAAAAACGGATTCTCTTTCTCTCACTAAACAAAGCCAATAAGGGACGGAATATATACACGATTCTAAATTATGTAGAATGGGCCTCTAATGGTAACACGTTTCAATCGTTACGGAATATTACATAGATATCAGAATCACTGCATTTTTTACAAAGAATTTTTCATTTTTCACGAAGAAGAAGAGTTACTTTAAAAATAGCAGCTTATTCGACATTAATTGAAAAGTTACTTTAAAAAATCAATAATACTTTCTTTCTCTGTGGCTTCAAAGTGGTTGATATTTCTCCTTTTTGTTGATAAAATATTTATGTATAACTTGTCCTATTGTCTTCAAATCAAAATTGAATACTAAACTGCACTGAACACACACAACAAGAATTTTTGTTTTTATAAATCACATTTTTTATTCACGGCTTCAACGGTTTTAGTTAAAGTAAATGAAGTGTAAAGACGTATACAATTTCTGTGGTGCCAAACGTACCCAATGAATGTACCCTCCGAAATATGAAGAATTTTCTTATTGAAATCAATGAAAGCGTTTAAAACACCCTCCTTAAAATTTGATTACTATTTAAGTATCACAACTTGGGCTCAAGAAACTTGACTTGATACACAAGTGCGAACACTTGTACTGGTAGCTGCTAGAAATTTAGTGGCAATGATTACACCAGTTATCAACAATCGCCGCAATCGACTATCAAGGTTCTTGAACCAACGAATCAAGCGATAACGATAATGCGACTAATACTATACCTGGAGATAAATCTAGGTTGAATATATTTTTACTTGTGATTCTATCCAAGCACATCAGTATTTTTTTTCTTTTTATAGAGAAAAATAGATGCTGATAATTAATATCGAGATAGTAAATTTTACACTGAAAACTGAACGAAAATTCAGCTCAATTTCAATGAACGCATGTACTTGTTACTTGATTCTACTTGAGATAAGTTAATATTTCTTATTGTCAGATTACACTACTACTAATCTAACTAGCCAAATTAGACGCCATTAACATTTCTTTTTCCTAAAAAGATAGTAACTTACAATAATTTAAAGTACTTTTATTCAATTTTTAAGAGTAAATATAATTCAGCATCTTAATTCAACATGAAAAAATATGAATTTTTTTTCTTATTATGTTTTTATAATTATAGCTTAAATTTTTAAATTAATTATGATCCAAAAACATATAATATTTCAAAAACGTTCTAAAATCGTATTTTTGACACTCCGTGTGCAAAGGTCGGTGTCTGTTTCGTATGCACTAGACTATTTTTATATAGAATAACAAAATGTTGTCCGATATGTTTATCACAGACTTTTTCCTGGTCTATCGAATGGTTATAACCATTTTTACTTCCTTATAGAGGAAGCTTTATAGTAGTTACATTTTCCAATATTTTAAAAATGGTTTAATTCAACTTTTCTCAGTTGATAAATGTGTAATTCAAAATTTTCAAAACGTACCTAAAGATTTTAAAAAATATTCAATTTTACAATTTTTATGTATTTAAAAAAATTGATTTTTCTATTATTAGTTTCACTGATTTCTATAATACACTGGATGCACAATCCAATGGCGAAGTCGTGTACCTAATTGAAGGCTGAGCCACCATATTTACTGTGGACGATTTCACAGAATCTGACAATAAACTCAAATATGTTAAAAAGAGAAAAGTGTAAATTTATTACCGGTATTTGTATACATAATGAAATTAATAAAATCAAATTCATTAAATAATACTAAAATGAAAATAGGTAATATTTATTATTAGATAATCGAATGTTTTACATATGCAAATGGGAAATATGTGTTTATTATTTAACTATAATTAAATATAAATGTATAAAATATAGATTATATAATTTGAGATGTCAACGTACGTTAAAATAGTAAAAAAATTATTTCACGTTCTGAAGGGTTAAAATGTAAAAGTTTATATTGCCATTTGCCACGAACGGTGAGCTCGTTCAAAAATTCTGTGTACCAACGGCACCAAAAATGTTGTCTTATCTGCTGCATTTGTTGCTAAAATGAAAGACTATTTTCCCTTCCATCACGAAGATCTCCCCGAGGAAAGCTAATCGATAGTCCATCAATAAGGAAGTGACCTGGAGTTATGGGTCGTAGATCGTTAGGGTCTGATGACATTGGACTGATGACGAGAATTGAGGATAGTTTCGATTTCAGTCGTATAAGTGAGCAGTTTTCCGAAAGTCAAAATGACATCACCAACTGTGCGTATAAAATTATGCTTAAACTGCTTAACTGTCGTTTTCCAAAGACCGCCGAAGTGCGGCGTTTTTAGAGGAAAATGAAGGACCATTCTATTCCTTGATCATTTAAATACCCTTTAAATGTTTCATTATGGTCACTATTATTACTAAGTTGTTTGAGATCATTTAATTGTCTACTAGCACCTTCAAAATTGGTGTCATTATCTGATCTAATTATATCTGGCTTTCTTCGGCATGTAATGAATCTTTTCAAGCAACCGAGAAAAACGGTCGTGGTAAGGTTGCTTTCTGGCTCAAGATGCACAGCTCACAAAAACTGCTACATATGTTTTGATTGTTTTAACATTGCGATATCGTCTTTCTTTTTCATAGAAAGGTCCTCAGTAGGCGACTCCAACGCGCAAGGTTTTAAAAGTAAACATTTAATGCATTTGTGAATTAAATAACGCTGTTTTGTGGTGGTGAAATAAAATTGTTGTTGGTATATTTAAAATGTTTGTTTATTCACACACACTAAAATATTATATTAAGAGGACAACGTATTACGGAATGATTATTTATACTGCGCGCGAGCTTCAGCACAATCTTTTATCGGCTGTTACCGAGAGTAGTTTGTTGATCGTACAAGAATAAGTAAGTGCTCGTTTTAAGTACAAACCAGTCGAAGTATCAAAAAATGAGGAAAATTTGGGAAGAGGGTGGAGACAGCAATTTCTTGAAGGAAGGGATAATAAAAAAAAGGACCGCACGGTCACACCAACCTGGCGACAGGGTAATAAACCTTAAGGGCTACTTAAGATCATCTGTAGTTGATGCAATTAAAAAATCGTGTTTGCACTTGAAAGTAGAGGATTATAGAAAGTAAAAAGAGAATGGAGAAACATAAACATATAAAATCCGGAACTAGAGTTTCCTGACGGAAGAACCGTGATAAAGATATAAAATACATTTACAGATCTTTTTAGCAGAGCAGATGTCTAGAAAATACGCAGGGAATCAGAAATCCTCTTAGGTTTGGTTTTACCACCTTTACACTAAAAACTAAAACTTATGCTTCAAGATTTTAGAGAGACAACAAATTGTTACGAAGTAACAGATGTGTTACATTGTTCCTATTGATGGGCCAGTATCGTTCTCTTACATAATACAAAGTAGCTTGGACATGATTTAATGTGAGATGAGTGTCGCGAATTATTAATTGAGTCACGTTTCGGGAAAGCAAAGTTGGATTACTGATCATATATTAACACCGAATGGGCAAGCCTTCCGTCTACTTTCAAAATTTCCTGATCTAAGAATGAGTTTAGGTTGAGAATTTTTCTTTTTTTATCCACAATCCCTTTACCTAAAAACCTATCAATTTATTTTGCAAAGCTACTTGCCTAAGTGAGTCTAATAACACGTTCTGTCGATAGTTTCAGTTCTATTCTAGAAAGTTCACCTGTGAGCTTGACTGAATTTTCCTTTTGTGCATTGTGCCGTAAAAGTGGCGATGATCTGTGTATTATCTTGTATGTTTGCTACTCGATACGAAGGTTTTTAACATGTGTGGAGAAATATGAATCCAATGAAGGGTACCCTTCCACCCATTCTGAACCAAAAGTATCTTTCTGGTAAAAGGAAAAGCCAAAGAAACTGAATTCATATTTGGTGAAGAAGAAAAATAAAGAAATAAAAATTTGTGCGAGTTAAGAGCATTCGTTGCAACTCGTGTCTGCGTTGGTTGCAGTTCGAGCAACCGAATCGGGCCACAGTTTGCAGGAATTTGAGGGTTGAGGGATGTATATCTTCAGGAGGTGATATTCGGAAGTTAAGTTTGGACGGAGTTTTTTGTGCGGAATGTAGAGAATTGGGTGAAGAAGGATTAGAGGTCTTTGAATGAGGTCTCTTTTGCTGAGGTTTTGGAACTAGAGGAGGAAAGGAGCTCTTGACTTAGGGGAAACTGGGGCAGGGAGAGTTTTCGTAGAAGAAGCTTTGGACCTAGGAGTCCAGTATTTGGAGGGAGTGGGAGCAGGTTTTGGTCGTGGAGGTGTTTCGGTGGAGATGGGTCTGACGTTTGCCCATGTCTGGGTGGCTTCGTCCTTTCGTTCAATGGGGTACTCAATTCAGTACCGCTGTTGACGAAATGGCTCTGGAAGCTCTGCATCTAAACGGAACTACTGCAGGACTGCACTCGAGTGCATCACGTTCGCGGACGTTTTGCTCCTCCTGCAGCTAGTAGAGGACATCCATATACTCGGCACGATATCGCCGAGCAATTGCTAGGAATTTAAAGTTTTAAGGATCGTTAGGGTTTTTAAAGGACTTTAAGTCTTGGATATGGGATTTTCCTATGAACTTGTTTTTGAGATCAGAGAGCTCATAGACAATTGGGGATAGTGCTTTTAAGATTATATAGATCGAGTAAATCTCCCTTATGGAATCTAACGTATCTATGTCTTAGGTTAATAATATATTGATTGCTTTGCAAACGCATTGTCTAAATTTTAAATAACCCTGTCACGCATTGGTTGAATCTTTAACATCCTGTTATTCCAAGATTCGAGATTCCAACTTTCTAAGCCAAAATTAGCGCCTATCCTCTCTTTAAGAGAATTAGGGGATAAGGGATTTCTTCCAAAATATAGGAAGGCAGGGGAGGATTTTATTGAAGTATGGTGGGCTGTGTTATACGCCAACCGAAATTCAGAAAGGTATTGGTCTCATGTTCTATGTCCTTTTTCGATAAAAGAAACAATCATAGTTTTTGAGATTCTGTTTACTCTTTGCACTGAATTGTCGTAAGATATTGTTCACGAATTCAGTTCCATTATCAGTTAGGAATATATGGGGAGTTACCCAGAGATTGATAATATATTCGAGAAACGCGGCCTGTATTTTCTTTCTGATAGCTACGCGTAAAGGTATAACTTCTATCCATTTCGTGAATAGGTCCTGAATTACGAGAATATACTGAAAACCAGCATTACGTCTAGAAAGGGGACCCATGATATCGGCAGCTACGACTATCCAGGTTTCCTCTGTGAAGCGATGTCCCATTAGGCCTGTGGGTATTTGTTGCTCGACTTTACATGTTTGGCAAATCACGTAACTATTCATACATCTACTTACATCTTTATAATAGCCGGGCCAATGGTAATTTCTAATTTTTGGAAACGCGCGCATAGGTATTTTCAGTGCCTAGATAGCCAGATTGAGGCTCATCATGTACTTTTGTCAAAATAGTCTCTCTTTCTTTGTCATTCGGTACTAGTTTCTTCAGCGGTTTGGGATATATAAATACTGGATAAAGCGTCGGGGACATGATGGGAGGAACCTTTTTTATGAACAATATCAAAATCGTACTCTAAAAGGGAGAAGGACCATCTCGCAAGGCCATCGGTAAGGTTCTTCAAATTATACAACCATTGAAGGCTACTATGATCAGTAATTACTGTGAATTTGTAGCCCTCTAAATATGGCCTGCATTTCTGAATTGACCAGACGATCGCGAGACATTCCTTCTCGGTTGTAGAGTACTGTCGTCCAGCATCAGTAGCGGTTCGATTCGCATACGGAACTACACGTTACACGTTACTCGCATCCGTTTGTAGTACGAAAGGGACTTCAAAATTGGGGCAGGTCAAAATAGTTGCTTTAGACAACCAAAGTTTGATTTCTTTGAAAGCAGACTCATTCTCCCCCCCGCCTGCACTTCGCAATTTGTCTAATTTCATAGACATGACTATTGGTGAAGACCAACCGCTATTAGAAGGTTGTACAGTATCATTAGCTATCATGTTGTCAAGTTCTGCGAATATAACTTCCATGCTTTTAGGGGATGCTAGATAGCATAATTGTTTTAGGAGGGGATGGTCTCCAACATCAATTACATGTTTAGTTAAATGTACAAGTACGGATTTTTCGATGAGTTCAGGTAGTTCACGTTTCAGAAATTCTTTTAATTTAATCGATTTTTCTATTGTACGTTATCTAAGATCACAGAAACTTTCAAGAGGTTTTGTATCGAATTCAAAAGAGTAGTGCATGTTTGGCTTATTTTAAAAATTCCATTTTCTTTACTCAAAATCTACGTTCATTTAAAATATTTTCAGTAAATCTAAACCCATGTATAAGCTTAAATCCGCTATTTGTTCAGAGATGGCAGTAGTGAATATATTTAGCTACCATAGAAACGTCATGCTTTTTTTTGTGTAAGTTCAACACTTTTCTACATAAATCAGTGCACATAGTCAGTTTTTTTATACAACAACATAAATTTTTCCTAGAGTAATCATGTCTAGTTTTGTCCTAGAAAAGGAGGATTTGCGGGAAGCTCTACTTTTTTGCTACAATTTGAAGAAATCGGCTGCCGAATCACATCGAATGCTTGTGGAGGCCTATAATGACAGTGCTTTATCGGAAACAACTTGCAGAGACTAGTTTCGTGGGTTCAAAGACGGTCATTTTGACTTGAGTGACAAGAAGCGTGAAAATCGGCCTAAAAAATTTGAGGACCATGAATTACAGGCTCTCTTGGATGAGGACGATACACAAAAACAAAAAATGCTTGCCGAATAGTTAGGTGTTACTCAACGCGCCATTTCCATGCGTTTACATGAAGAAAAACATGAGAAGCTAATTTATCTTCACGACAACGCCCCATCGCACACGTCAAAAATGGTCCAATACTATTTGAAAACACTCAACTGGGAGGTGCTATCTCCTCCCGCTTATTCACCAGACCTGTCCCATTCTAATTACCACCTGTTTTCGTCGATGGGTCACGCGCTCGCTGAACAACACTTCGATTCGTAGGAAGACGTCGGAAAATGGCTTGACGAGTGGTTTGCATCGAAAGATAAAGACTTTTTTTTGGCGTAGTGTACACAAATTGCCCGAGAGATAGGGAAAATGTATAGCAAACGAGGGAAAATACTTTGAATAAAGTTTATTTTATCTTCTGTAAAAAAAAAACTTTCTTTTGCCTCAAAAACATCGGATTTAAGCTTATACACCTTAGGTACTCTTATATTTATAGATTTGTATTGACCCTAAGGTTTAATTAGAACTATAATCTCTTGGGTAAATCTATATCCGGGTTCAGAACAGTTCCAGCAAATAGGAACAGAACCATCCCTATTCAGAGTGACCTTGACCTTTGCAGAAGTTATGGGACTAATAAGGGGCTTAGAAAAAGTGCTTTCAGAACTGGTAGTCGTAGCTTTATATTTAGTTTTTAAATTCTTATTCTCCATCAACAAATACATGTGATATATTGGATATTCAAAATCGAAATTATTATCCTGTTCTACCTCTCTTTCTGCTTCCAAAAGTTACATTTTTGCGGTGTATTTTGAGTCGCCTATCTAATTTATTATTATTTCGAGCATCTTTATAGGCGTGGTCTGAGAGTAGGGATCCTTAAGGGACTAGGGTTGGGGTCTTAAAATTTCTAGCCATGCCATAACATTTTTTTGCGATATTCGAGATGCGCGATATTCTTAATATTGTTTCGATGGATTGAAAAATGGAGTCGAAGCAATAAATTGCGATTGGCATAGCTGACTTTTCAGATTCGGGCATTTTAGAAGTCAACTTATCGAACATAGTTCGCATGCAGGTCAAGTAATCAGAGACAGATTCCTTCTGTCGCTGAGTCCTTTGATGGATCTCCTGTCTCAACTCAAATTGGAAATCTGCATCTCTAAATCTAACCCTAAAAGCCTTTGCAAACTCGCTATATGTCCTCCGTAAATATCTGGAACTTCGGGACCAATTGAGAGATAAAAGATATTGAGAGATAAAAATAGAACGGAAATAATCTCAACAGGTCGGTATCACAGATAGGCATTAGATCGCGACCATAATCTGTAGGCATTAAAAACGGCTCAGGATCTCTATTATGTAGGCCAGCAAATTTTATATTCGACATACGCATTATATCGTAAGTGTGAGAGGATCAGAGGGAGACGAGTGACTGTCATTATAGCTCGAGCGATGTAAATAAGAGCGAGATTGAAAAGAGTCTTTATAGAGATCATCAGTGTTAAAGGTAGCCAACGAGGGGGGAAGGGGTCTTCATAAGTGAGGGTTGCACTTTTCCTTAGGTAGCCTGAGAGCGACGAGGGTAAGGATCCTCAGGGTGAGCATACGAATGACGAGATGGGTACATTTCTTCAGGGGGAAGGTACGAGCGACAAGAAGGGACAGTTCATCACGAGGATATGAATTACGATTTAAATTTTCACGCAATTCAACGTTTTTATTTTGATGCCTTTCAGAGTTTGAACGACGCTTATCGCTTCTATGACTACAACCGGCTTGGAATCGAAATCGATCAAGAATTACGAATATTTTTGTGCTTTAAATTCATCGCAAAATTTGAACGAAGTTGAGATCAAGGAAACGTGTATTGAGATTGGTCTTGTCAACAAGTAGGATTTTTATAATCAGGTTAATGAAGAAGAGTCGGAGATACTTAACGACGTAAAGAAGATGTTGAGGAGTTTCTTGGTTTCCCTGCAGAAGATTCAGTGGCTGCTACAACAAGAGGTAGACGGTAGTTGGTGCGGACAAGACTTCGTGGTAGAGGAAAAAGGTCTATGGGAGTCAGTGCAAGAAACTGACGCACCAGTTGCGCGACTAAGCTCTATACGAAGGACAATTGCTCTTGCAGCGAAAAATGACATGCATATTCGAGAGTATGACGTGACAACTGCATGTTTCAATGGCGAATTGGATGAGCAAGTATTCGTGAAGGTACCATATTGGATAGAAAATGTTCTGGAATATATAATCAACGAAAGAAGAACCAGGATCAGTTATTCAACAAAGCCAAGTCCATGTTGAACGAGCTGTCTCAGGTGACAAAATCTGTCTTATGAAAAAAGCCTTGCACGGATTAAAACAGGCTGGTCGCGCTTGGTACAGATGATTTGACAAGGAATTTCGGGCTTTAGGTTTAAATCCATCGAAAGCAGATCCCTGTGTTTACTTGAAATTCGGAAGAGAATTGTCGGATATTTTTTAAATAAAAGACAATCGCGAACTCAAACGTTGTTTAGGAATGGACTTTGTCAGAAACGACGAAGGAATTTTTACCAAGCAGAAAACATACCATAAACTACAGATATCCTCCAACCTTTTGGGACAGAAAAATTTAACCCTGTATCAAGCCCTTTAGAAGTTGGTACGAAGCTCATCAGAGGCGATGCGTGGTTAGAGTCAGAAGGTGAGATACCTCCTAATCGAGAATCATTCGTATTCCTGACTGTTTTAACAAGACACTCTGGAATGCAGCGAAGAGGATACTTTGGTACGTCAAAAGCACGGATAATTACCGGATCTTCTACAGACGTCACGACAGTTCTCTAATGGGTTACGTGGAAGCGGATTGGCGAAGCTCTATTGGCTACAGGCGCTCTTTGATGGGTTATACTATCTCTATAAGATGTTTTCTACTGGAACTTGGAGAGTCTGATAGCAAGTCAATAAAGTTATTAGTTGACAATAACAGCGCACGGAGGTAAGCTACCAATCCAGTATATCATGCACGAACTAAAAACATGGATATACGTCATCATTTTGTTCGTGAAATGGTGGATTCGGATGAAATATTTTAGGAACATGTGTCATCTGATAAGATGCCTGCCGACGTTTTAACCAAGGCCTTAACGAAACCAAAACACGAACAGTCTGTTCGTCTCAAGGCATTATTGAAGATTTAGAGGTTGTCTTAAATTGAAGTGTTGGTCTTACTTACCATAAGTGTTTAGTTCAACATCTAACCTGCATCTATAGAAGGCGCTACGGAGTACCTCTTGAGGGAAATAACACTTTATAAGGATATCACGTACGGCCACAAGTTCGTAAGTAGGTGTGGAACAATTAAGAGAAGGTTCGTACGACGTGCGTACGCTACCAAGAGGGCTACAAGTCTCTGTGAGTCTTCTCTCTTCGTTCGGCGTATAATGAATACTTAATACTAGAGGGGAAACTCAACGGCTGTTTCCGTTTACAAGTAGAGTGTAAAAACGATGACGTCTCTCAGTCGTTACAAGGTTAGGTTAACCTATAGGTTATCCCCACATACTCCCCCCCGAATGACGATGTCCGTCGGAATGAAAAATATAAAGAATTTTAAACTTACAACGAAGCATAGAGGTTTCTCTAGGAAGACTAAATAACTCTTTACAAAGTTTCTTTCTTAAGTCTAGATAATACTTTCAATAACAATAATACTTTGAGTAACAGTAATAATTTTAGTAATGATAAAACTTTGAGTAAAAAAATAATACTTTGGTAAGTTACAAAAATACTTGCTATGCGTAAATGAAATGTTTCAGTTATCGATGAGTAACATTTGCGAAAGACACTTTCTTTTTACGGGCATAGGTTTTAAGTGTTGGTACCACATTCGTTGTACTGCTTAAAGTAGGAACTATGCTAGTTACATTATCTAAAATAGTATGACCTAAATCTGAAGAATACTTTGGTTTAGTCTTATTGACAAGGATTGAAGAAGGAGTAACGAAATCGTCACGTAGGAAATACGCAGGCTTGATGTTTTCAACCGATACTCTGCGTGAAGATCGATTAATGTCGATTTCAAAAACTCGATCAGAAATGCGATAGACGACCTTGTGAGGACCAGTATATGGGCGTTCGAGCGACTTTTTTGCGGTAATTACTCGCAGGAAAACGTCTGTACAAGATCCGAGATCTTTGTGTACAAATGCTCGATTTTTGTGGTGATGACCGACCGGTACTGGTTTTATCAATCGAATATGCTCTCGAAATTCTTCCAAAAAAATTTGACGGTTCGGAGCGAAATCATCTGAGATGACAAACTCCCCAGAGATGCGTAAAGTCATGCCGTAAAGAAATTCAGCCGGAGATGAACCGATGTCCATGACGTTGGTTTTAAGGCCGAGTAGAACGGTTGATAAAGTCTGTGTCCAATTAGGATTTTTGTGACACCTGATTGCAGCTTTGAGGCTACGGTGCCAGCGTTCAATCATTCCGTTGGAAACTGGTGGTAAGCCGTGGTTCGGTTTCGTTGACAACCGATAAGCTGAAGTGAAGCCGCGAATATGTGCGACTCGAATTGGCTGTCCTGATCAGTGGTTTAGGTTTCAGGAGCCCCGAAACGTGAGATCCAATGGTTCACGAAGGCTCGGCAAACAGATAGAGCTTCGATGTTCTCGAGGGGAATGGCTTCCGGCCACCAAGAAAATTGGTCTATCATGGTCAGGAGATACCTCTAACCATTGCTTGTTGGAAGTGGGCCTACAATGTCAATGTGGACATGCTTGAATCTCCCGTCTGGCGCTACGAATTGCGCGGGCTCGAGATGGTTATGTCGCGAAATCTTTGATTTTTGGCAGTCTAGACATGCCTTGCACCACTTTGTGATGTCGCGATGCATGTTAGGCCAGACATAACGCTGGCGAATAACACGATCTGACCTTGGGGCCTGAATGAGCTGGACTGTGAAACAGTTTAAATATTCCTTCTCTAATAGAGGCGGGAATATACGGACGAAGGTTTTCGCCTGTTAAATCACAGAAGAGGAAATAACGACCGGAATCCCATTGAATTTTTCTGAAGTTCAATGAACAATTAGAAGAATTGATGAGCTTATTAAGCTCTTGGTCGTTTTCTTGAGCCTCAGCCAGTTCCTCAGGGCTTCACTAGGTGGGCATGTGAATCGACTCAACGCCAGAAAGCGAATCAGCTACGACATTGTCGGTCCCCGGAAGGTGCTCGATCTGAGTAGAGAATTGCGAAATAAACGCTAGCTGACGAGGAGAAGCTTTTTCGGAACGTTTCACAAACGCGTAAATAAAAGGCTTGTGATCAGTGACCACTTTGAAGTTTTGACCTTCAAGAAAATGCCTAAAGTACTTAATGGACTCGAACAATGCAGTGAGTTCTCGGTCATAAGCGCTATAGTTGCGTTGTGCAGATGAAAATTTCCGAAGGAGAAAAAAGCTAAGGGTTTCCATGGGTCAGAAAAAAGGTGTTCAAGAGAGGCTCCCATGCCAATGTCAGATGCGTCAATGACGAGACGTGTCTCGACATTGATGGCAGGATGTGCAAGAAGGGTTGCGTTAGCAAAATCTTGTTTGATCTTTAGGAACGCCTCTTCTGCATCCTGAGTCCAGGGGATCTCTCGTTTGTCGTTCTTTCGCGATTCGCTCAAGTAGACATGCAAGGGTGCTTGCAGATCGGCAATGACGTGAGCTGCGTCGGTTAAAATAAATTACCCCGAGGAACCTGCGTAATTCCACTAGAGTGCGTGGTTTTGGAAAATCTGCAATGGCTCGTACCCTTTCAGGAGTCGGTTTAAAACCGTCTTTGCTGATCAGATGTCCCAGGAATTCGAGTTCTGACTTTCCAAATAGACATTTAGTTAGGTTAAGGCGAAGAGAAAAATCCTTTAACCGTTGAAAACAGATCTTGAGGTGCTCGGTGTGCTCCTCGTCGTTCGTGGAGGCGACAAGTATGTCGTCAATGTAGGCGAAAACGAAGCCGAGATCGTCAAGTGCACGATATATATATCGTTGAAAGGACTGTCTTTCATTGCGTAAACCGAATATCATCATGGTATATTCGTATAATCCGAATGGTGTGATTATCGCAGTTTTTGGAATGTCCTCAGGTGCGATCGGAATTTGATGGTATGCCATAGCTAAGTCGAGTTTGGAAAATACCGTTTTTCCGTGCAAATTTGCCGAAAAGTCGTGAAGATGGGCGACCGGGTACTATCCGGGATTGTCACGGCGTTAAGCCGACGAAAATCTTCGCATATTCTCCATTGTCCATCCTTCTTTCGACTCATATGTATGGGCGATGCCCACGGGCTGCTGGAAGGCCGACAAATACCGTCCTTGACCATTTGCGCAAAAATAGATTTGGCGCTTGCCAATTTGTCAGGTGACAAACGTCTAGCACGCTCAGAAATAGGAGGAACTTTGTTAAGGATGTAGTGACATACATCGCGTACTACTGTCTCAGGACTCTGAGTGACTCTGGTTATTTCTGGAAAATTTATCAGTATTTGATTGAAAGGTTGAGACCGGTCAACAGCGCTGATTCCGCAAATGTAAACACCCTTTAAAAATCCAGTAGTACTGAGATTCGTGGTAGTATCTACCAATTTGGAGTTATGCAGATATGGAACGAGGCGGTAATGAACAAGAAAATCAGCTCCGATAAATGGATATGGAACTTCAGCAATGCAGAAGTTCCACGAAAATTCGCGACGGAGGTTTAAGTTGAGAGAGATCCGTTTTTCTCCGTACGCACGGATACGCGAATCATTCGCTGCAAATAAAGTACCAGTGGTAGGAATATTTGTGAGATTTTTGTCAGCCGGAAGTAGCGAAATATCGGAACCCGTATTAATGAGTAAAACGAATCCCGAACTGCCTATCCCGAATGTCTCAACGCGGGGAGGCTCCCCTAGTTTTCCGAATTTTGTTTTTCGTCCCAAGAACATACGCCATTGCAAAGTGTTGCATTAGTGCCGAACTTTTTATGATAGTAGCACAATTTCCTGTCGCTTTTATTTGCTGACAAGTCGCGAGGGTGCCGGTTTGGCTACGCGGGCGCCTAACATGCAGTTGCTTCTGACTTTTAAACTGCTTAAATTCTTTCATCAGCCAGTCGACTTTGGATTCCAAAGACTCAGCATGGGTCTCTTTTGAAACGGCCGAAGTATTAAGTTGAAATAACGGTGGTGTTGGAACCGCAACCATAATATTGTCGGCTAACCGCGCCAAGGTTTGTAAGTCCGCGCTCTCGTTGCCCGAGAGAATTGCGATGACGTGTTTGGGAAGATTCTCCATGAATATGGTCTTCATGACTTCGTCGGTACAACCCCCGTCGTTGTAGCTACATAGCCGGTTTAACAAAACTGAAGGTTTCCCGTCGAGGGATACTTCGCCCTTCAAAAGCCGACGCAAACGAGTCTCGGATGATTCTGCGAATCCTGGGATAATACGATCTTTGATGCGCTTATATACGTCTGGGTAAGGCTGAGGAGCCGTAATAATATCCTCAATGTGCGCGATTACATCACCATCTAGCTCAGTAATTAGACAGTCAACCATGGTGGCTTGATCAGTAATCCGCGAACGTCTGAAGGATGCTTCGACTTGAGTAAACCATAGAGTCGGATCACTACGAAAAAACGGTGCGATTTTAGGAACGCGGTAACAATCTACGCGTTCAACATCATTAACATTTCGCTGACTTAGCACCCTGAGAAGTTCTTCTCCCATTTTTGCTGGGTCTGGCTGTTCGTTGACCATGTTGATAAAATTTGCGTTGGCTGGACAAAGTAGATAAATTACCACACCTGCGATGAAGAAAACCAGTGTTGGACTACCATGCGTTGACTCGATTACAACGCTCGAATGTCCGTAGACTAGTCCTCACGTGCCCTGGATATACAAGAAACTCTTTTAGGTTAAGTTAATACAAAATTGTGCTACAATATATAACGATGCTTTTGAATAATACTACATTCTATGAATGAATATACGTTAAAGAGGTTATGTTACGCTATGCGCGTTAAACTAATTCTTGAATTTTAACGTAAATTATTTTTATCGTCGTCGCGACAAATAACGTAAAAACTTATTTAACAAACATACAAATTGTACAAAAAAGAATCGACTAAAATAGGATACAGAGTACCTTGAGGTTCCTTTGGAAATACATGAGTTACCAGAAACGGTGTTTCCTGAAGAAAAGTAACTGTTGCCTGTAAATTTCTCTGTTGCCGTCTCGTTTTCCAAAATAAGGTCAATGCGGGATCGAATTAGAATCTTGGGTGCTTGGCGGGTGTAGGAAAGCACATGTGTCTAATGGCGCACAAAGGGTTCCAAGGCCGAAAGTTCATACACCCGTATTTTAGTAGCAAAAGGTCATCGACCAGCAATTTTTGCTCAATTAATGAACTGAGCTTGCCATTATGGTAGCCACCATAATATTTCCGCATGGGAAAGACAAAAAGATCGTTAAAAATTTTACCACTGCGATCATCAGGAAAACTGACGCCACACAACATTTTTGACAATCACGTCGGGGTCACCATTTTATGGGAAATATCACTTTATAAGGATATCACGTACGGCCAAAAGACCGTAAATAGGTGTGGAACAATTAAGAGTCAGGTTAATTATATTAACACCATCTAACACGTTTATTCAGTAAGTCGATGAACATTGTTCGTACGACGTGCGTACGCTACCAAGATGGCTACAAGTCTCTTTGAGTCTTCTCTCTTGATTCGGCGTACAATGAATACTTAATACTAGAGGGGAAACTCAACGGCTGTTTTCGTTTACAAGTAGAGTGTAAAAACGATGACGACTCTTAGTCGTTACAAGGTTAGGTTAACCTATAGGTTATCCCCACACTCTCGTATATTGATTGATCTTTATGATAGTTAGTCGATTCTGGATCGCATTATGGCAAACTTCTTCTTGTGTGTTTAACTAATAAAATCACTTAGTGCTTTCCATTGACTGTGTCTATTTCTTATGTGCGGGTTGCCTGACCTTTTCGAACTTAAAAATTAAAATGCCAAATTTTTTAATTTTTAACCATTACTTGTTAAATTATTTGAATAATGATCAGAATTAATTGATCTGAAATCTGAAAAATCTACTTCTCTTAAATTATCTTCTGGAATCGGAAATATACTAATTAAAACAAGTAACATTTGTTTTTAGAACTAAGTAAATTTAAAGAAAAAAAATTATTTTCATCCTTGACCAATTAAAAAATCATTAATAAATTTTTGGTTAAGTAAAACAAAAACAATTATTTGTAGATGACATTTACAAAATCACCATATACTTAAACTTTACGTTTTTATGTGATTATCGTAATTTAAACAATAATCATTTAATTTATCAAGTTTCGGATTCGGGCACGAGAGAAGAAGCAAAGATTTGTTATTAAAATTTAATAATTTATTTCTCTTCAAACTATTCTCATACAGGTTGAATCTATTTTATCTACTATAGTCTCGATCACTAAATTTATATATTTACTCAAGTTCACGCTATCAGGGCTTCTCAGAACCCTCTTTAAATGGGACTAAATGGGGTAATTTCTGCAGTAGTGATCACTACTGAAGAGTATTGTGACATTTATTTAACTTTCGGTGCGTGTAATCAAAATACTAGGGGAGGTGCATTAGAATATGCAAGGATTTATCCTGGCAGAAGACATCCAACCTTTCGAGTTTTCACAAGGTTGGATAGAACCTTGAGGGAAATGAAACAGTGTTTGTACATAGCAGCGAAGCTGGTGATCGGCGAAGAAATATCCTGCAGGAGAGACGGATTTTGAATTACTTTCAGCGGGACCCAGGCGCCAGTTGTCGAAAAGTGTAGCGTCTTTTCCACAAACCAAAATGCTCAGTCCACAAGATTTTGAAAGACTCTGGCCACCATCCCTATCACTTCACCCAAGTACAGCTATTGTTCTCACAGGATTATCAATTGAGAGAAAGATTTTTTCGTTGGATTTTGCGAAATGAAGTACTATAATTTCCAAACATCTTGTGGACGGCTGTCTTTCTATTAAAACATGATGGAATGTTCAATGTCCACAATAAACACTATTAGGGTTCTGAAAACCCGCATATCTTCCGCGAAAGAGGATTTCAAAACACTTAATATAAGCATTAAGATATGAAAAAAGATAACCTAAAATGTGACTTCTCCTTCAAAATTGTTTAAAAAAAAATTGGTTACCATCTATCTTGGGCGCAATGAACCTAGGATTACTGCAAAACATTCTTCCTGATATGCATGATGATGTTCCCCTCAACATGGTTCGAAATTTAATTTTTCAACACCCTGGTTGCCCTGCACACCGAGCTAGACCTGCTGTAGCGCACATCAACGAGCGATTTGAGAATCTTTAGATTGGATACAAAGGTCCAAACCAAAGAGCAGCTGATTACATTCAGTGGTCACCAAGGTAAACTTGAAATTAAAACATGGAAAAAAGTTTAACACGCGAATTTTAGAAAACTTGTGAAACTTCAAAATTATATTCATTAGACATTTAAGTCTTATCGCATTCTAAAGACAGACATAGTTTTTGATTAGCAACAGTAGAAAGTTTAATCTGAGAACTAAGAACTAGGCTTTGTCGAAAGGAAGCTAAAAAACCTTTAGTGTAAAATTATTTTTAGATCACAGGATTATTATTATTATTATTATTATTATTATTTCAGATCCACTAGACTATTTTTTGTGGGGTCATCTTAAGACCTGCGTCTACTCAATACTACTACTACGTGATGAAGTTGAAGCAGAAAGGGTTGTGTGCCAGAGGATCCTCTGATTATGTGCGTCTCTGACGCCGGAAATGATACAGGGATCTGATCCGAAGGGCCACAACCTGTTTGGCGATAGGAGGACATCAATTCGACTAAAGCTTAGAACACTAAGGGCGATAGGCAGATTGAAAATGTCTATCAAAGTTAGGTCCTTCCTTTCTTCAATAGAGAATTATCGAAGGCAGTCCTTTATTTACGGTTATAAAAAGAAGGAATCTTCATACAAGGATTTACCTAAAAGCAGCACAGAGTTCTAAACGTGATATACATACGATTATAAGAGGAGCAGTCTCTGATTTTGCGACTAACAACGTAGTTTTAACCCTTTGTTCCGAATCAATTATTTTTAAATAAATAGCGGCTCCATAAGCTTTACTTGAATCATCTGCAAATCCGTGTAATTCAATCGACTTTAAATTAGAGCTAAGACCATTCCATCGAGAGATTTAAAAATTTTTAAGTAGAGGCAAGCTTTTTTTCGTAATACAAAGTCCATTTATTTCTAAGATCTTGTGGGAGAATATCGTCTCAATCTAATTTTTTGAGCCAGAGATCTAGCATAAAAATTTTTTCTACGATTATTACTGGAGCTAACCATCCGTGTGGATCAAATATACGAGCTATTAGAGAGAGAACTATTCTTTTTGTTACAACTACGAATTTTTGAATGTTTATTAAAAACAAAAAATTCTCTGATCTTGGACACCAATTTAAGCCAAGAACAGATTTAGTTTCGTCTTTATATTTTTCTAAACTAATTGTTTTATTTTCAGAAAGAGAACTGTTAATTTTTATAAGTTCAGGATCATTAGCCATCCATTTGTGAAGAGGGTTACCTCCTCTGCTTAAAAATTCAATAAGATCCTTTTGTAAGAATAGAGCTTGTTCTATATTATCAGCTCCAAATAAAACATCGTCGACATAGAAGTTATTTTTAAAGATTGTAATAGCTTCAGGATAATTAATACCCTCATCTTCGGCCAACTGTTTTAGAACTCTGTTTGGTAGAAATGGAGCAGATGCAGTTCGATATGTGACTGTCATTAGTTGATAATGCACTGTCTCTCTCGATGGACCTCTGTTGCAAACAATACGCTGCAAATCAACATCTCTAGGGTCCAACAAAATCTGTCTGAACATTTTACTAATATCAGCAGTTAAACCAAATTTATAATTTCTCCATCGAAAGATAATGGCCGGAAGGTCATTGTTAAGTTAATGACCTACTAAGAGAAGGTGATTTAGTGATTTTCCTGTGGAAGTAGGAGAGGAAGGATTGAAGACTACTCTTACTGGAGTAGAAGTGCTGGCTTCACGTATAACTGGGTGGTGAGGCAAATAAACTGGAGGATAACTCAAAAGAGTTGTTTCTACTGAATCCGATATTTGACGCATATGGCCCAAGTTCTCATACGCTTCAAGAAAAGCTTCATATCTTTTTGCTGAATCTAGATTTTTAGCTTAACGACGCTCCACACTATTGAGTAAAGATAAAGCTCGTGGTAGAGAATTTCCAAGAGAATCAAAAGATTCCATTTTAGGCGGGAGACGAACTACATAACGACCTTCTTGCGTGTGCCAATGTGTTTTCAAAAAATGATCTTCGCAACGTTGATCTTCATCTGTCAACATTGATAGTTGCGAAACTTCTTCAAGTTCCCAGAACTTTTTTAAATCACAGGTTAAATCTTCTCCAGTAGAAATACGATTTATTTGAACATTAGATTGAGCTTCAATATTATTTTCTGAAATTGGACCTGAAAGAATGCATCCAAATACAGTATGTTATGCTGTAAGAAAGCCAGGAGGCCCTTTACATATCCCTGACAACAGAAACATGCCATAATAATCAGCACCTATAATTACCATAAATCAATTTGTTCACTACTCAAAGGAGTAGGATCTGCGAAATCAAGGTCACGAAGGTGATCCCATGCAGAGCATATTTCTATCTTTGGTGGGTTATAATCAATAAGTTTTGGTAGAACAAAAGCTGAAATAGTAAAGGCTTGATTTTTCATTTCATATTTTGAAGAGATAAATAAATTTTCTCGAGATTTGGCTACTCCAATTAGAACATTCGCAGAGGCCGTTACTCCAATATTTGCAGGAAAACGTTTTGGTCGCAAATATTTAACTAAAGATTCAGATATAAAGGTGGCATCAGAACCTTGATCTAAAAATGCTCGCGCAATTATTTCTCTGCCATTGTGAGCACGAATTCTAATTTTAGCCGTAGCTAGTAATGTTTTGGTATTTTGAAAACATCTTGAATTAATTACAGAATCAGTAGACAGAACATTACAAGTAGTATTATAAGTAGGTTTTTGCGCTCTCCCCTCGACATTACTGATGGAAGGAGATTGATTCAAAGATGACGATTGACTTTGATTAAAGAATTGTTCTGAAGAATTAGGCGAAAATTCGTCATCATGCATTAAAGTGTGATCAGGTCTTCTACATTGAAAACAAGAAACTTTGCTTTTACATTCTCGAATTCTATGGTTAGATATTAAACATCTAAAGCAAAGTTTATGTTCTCGAGCAAAGTCTTTACGTTTAATTACAGTGTATTTTCTAAAATTCTGACATTGTGATAAACAATGATTCCCATTACAACAGATACATCTAGAAGCATTAGAAGTGGTAGTATTATGTAATTGCACAGAGGATTTTCGAGGTGAAACAAAAGTAACACTATTCGCATTCTTTGATTCAGATTTTGACATATTAAGAGCCTCTAAAGTACGAACTCTAGTATCAAGGAATTTAATAAAATCATTGTAAGTAAGATAATCTGTACTGTTCGAAAGAGTTTTTTCCCACTCTGCTTTAGAATTTTTATATAATTTGTTTACAAGAGAGTAAACATCCTAAATTTTTAAGAGCCATAAGTGCTTCATTAGTAGTATCTCGTAAAACTTTAAGATCCTTAAAATTATCGTTTGTAAGACTTGGCATAGAGAGAAACGAATGAAGATAGGAAGCTATCAAAGCTCTTTCATTATTATAACGCGATTTTATTGTATTCCAGGCTCCTTCATAATGTTCATTGGTGAAAGCAATATTTTTTAATAATTGCAAGGCCTCTCCAGTAAGTTTAGTTTTTAAATAATATAATTTTTGCACTGGAGATACTCTTGGTTTGTTGTGAATCGCAGATTCAAACAAATCTCTGAAATTGGGCTAGTCCAAATAATTACCGGAAAATTGAGGTATTTGAATCTCTGGTAGTTTAATTCCATATTCATGAAAAATAATTTGAGAATTGCTAGCATTTTGACTCCCATTAGCACCGGGAATAGTTAAATTTGAAATAAAACTTTCAGAATTTTTTGGAACTAATACATGAATTATTTCATTAAAAAAGTCTAGAGCTTTGAGAAATTCCTTCTCGGCTGAAAGAAATTCGTCATTCACATAATACGCTACCTGAGCCTTATCTACCTTAGAAGAACTAGCTGAGACAGTGATTCGAAGTTCTAGTTGCTTGCATTTCTCCCAAGTTGACTATAGCATATTTAATCTTCCTTGTACGACCCTTGTCACCTCTGTGCTGTTGATCTCATGGAAAGATGGCAGTGCTCTTTTTATTTGATCAAAGAGAAACATCTGTTCAGCTATAAGTGCCTCTATTTAGAAAAAAATGAACTAAAGTTCATTCAAACAATGGTTATTCAATAACCCGAAGTGTTTCTTTAAACTTATCACTTCATGACCGATAATTTTATAGAATTTTACTTGAAGTATATAACTTTCTGCAAATAAATCAATGTCTTAAGATTGTCTTCCGAAAGGATGACAGAAATCAATAATATTTCAGATGCTAAACAATAGTTAGCCTTGAGTGCGAATATTATGAATAAAGTAAACACTTTCTTTTGATACAGGAAATATCATCTTAGTCAGGGAGAGAAGTTTTATTAGCATCGAAATAGCTGTATCGTAGCGTGTTTTGATGAACACCTGCGACTTCATATAGACGATAGTATCAAGAGAGAAGAGTACAGCAGTCTGTAAATAAAGAAGAAAACATGTCTCCATGAGGATATGTCACTGATTTTGAAAATAAAGTTTCGTCCAACGATTTTCAATTCCTGTAGGCCGGCTCGATGTTGTAATAAATTCTTAAGTTTTTGAGGTTTCCAAACAGCTACCACATGACACTAGACTTCTTTAAAACCTTTTCGTTTATTAAAGAAATTCCAGTCATTGAGTCTCTCAAGTTTTCAATTATGGAAAGAAAATCTTTCACCACTGCAACCGATGAACTGATGCTGTTTTGAATTTAACTGTTTCCACTTTTTATTTAAGAGTTTATTCAGATGTCAATCTATCCGGCTCGAAGGATCATGTTCATCTCCTTACGAGATGATAAAGTTATTTAAACCTTATCTTTTTAAATAGCTGGATGTGGATTGCCAAATGAATTCCTTGGGCATTGAAAGAACAACAAATAGTAGAAACTACAATTTATTTTACAGACACCTTTTTTCTCACTTAAACACAGTTTTTACACTAGATAATTAGTACAGTTTCATTTCTTTCATTTAACTTGAAAGCTACGCCCGTGCCCTCGCTTCTCTCTCTGCTTTCGCACTGACTCGAAAACTCGACCCCTCTTTGATTCAGTAGAAAGGACACCCAGAGGCTGCCCGCAGGGTGGTTTATTATCACCTGTCTTATGGTGCTTGGTCGTATGGTCTACTCCGAAATCTGAACAATGAGAGTTTTTACTTTCAAGAATATGCGGACGACTTCATTATCCTTAACAGGGGGCTCATCTGGATAGTCTGATGTGTCTTAAGAGTTCGGCTTTGCGAATCGTGGAGCTCTGGTGCTTGACATCATGGCTAACAATAAATCCTTAGAAGACTGAAGTGGTAGTCTTCATGAGGAAATACAAGGTGGCTACGGTAACGGGCCCATTATTCTGTGGAAAAAGGCTCCGAGTAGCCCAGTCGATGAAATATCTAAGGATAATACTGGATCAAAAACTGAACTAGGCAGAACATCTGGAAGTTGGTTATGTAGAAGCGCCTTCGGGGGAACATGGGGACTAGGGCCGAGAATGTTCGCTTGGATATATTCAACAGTGATGAAACCAGGGCTACTCTGTGCATCCGTGGTCAGGTGACCACAGGTGCGGCTCGAAACGGTCTAAGGGAAGCTGGGCCACCTGAAGACGCTGTTATACAAGGCTATTACTGGAGAAATGAGGACTAGGCCGTCAGCAGAAGTGGTCATCATGCTCTGTGAGGAACCCCTGGATATAGTTATAAGTGCCGCGGTGGCTCGGAAAGCTGAAGATCTTGCGGCTGCTGGAAAACTGTCACCGGGGCCTAGGCATAATAGGCTTCAAAGGAAAATTGTAAACATGCCAATTCTAGGGTTGCGGCAGGATAATACAATAGGAACGTACAGCTTTGACAAACTATTTCGGACGTGCATCACAAAAAGGGAGGCATGGGAGGAGGAGCGGAACGCCCTCTTTCAGGGAACAATCTTTTACACAGATGGCTCGAGAAGGGAGGGCTGGACGGGCGATGGACGTTACGAGAGCGCAAGCAAATGGGGTTTCGCGAACCCGCAGGGGCAGTACTCCTCATATTTGCATCTGCTAGGATAGCCAGGCGGGAATCAAAGCAGTTGGGAGTCCAGAAATCGCCTCAATCTGTTTTTTGAGTACAAAAATGCACTAAAGCAACTTGCAGAGAACAACAGGGTAACCCTGATATGGTTCCCAGGACACACAAGTATCGAAGATAACGAGAAGGCAAAATCATAGGAAACTGGCAAAAACAGTAACAGCGGGTAGGCCGATAGGCCCGCAACCTATTCTAGTCTTGGCACCCTGCAGCACCAGGCTGGAGATCAAGATCTGGTTGATGCGACAGAACAACAAACACTGGGCCCAAGTAATAGATGTAGACAGGCTTAGGCCATACTTAACGTATGTCGCAGACGAGATATGTCTTGTACTATCCTAAACTGGCCCAAGGATAATTGGTACAAATGTTAACAGAACACAACCATTTGAACTATCATAGGCACCAAGTGGGACTCGCAGACTCGCATTCAACACCACTTGTAGCAGATGTGGCAGGGATGATGAGTCGTCTTGACACGTCTTAGATCGGTGCCCAGTTCTTGCTGGGCTCAGACACCAGATTCCTGAGTCAGCTGTGCTGGAAACAGAGGAGATTAGGAAGCTGCCGGCTCTCGACATTCTAGTCTTCTTAAAAAGGACTGGAATAGAGGGTTAGCTGATATCTAGGCACAATTGGCTTGTAGTATGAGCCCCGGTAGTTACCCTCTAAGATGAGGCTCCTTGTCCGATCTATCTATCTATATATCTATCTATCTATCTCTCTATCTATCTATGCCATTCGCACAAAGCTGGATAGTATTTTATCCTTATACGCGGAACGTTTTCGCATCTTTAATTTTTTACGTTCGTGATATTTTCGCGAGACTACACTTGCCATTTAACTTTTGGAATCGAGCAACCTTAAAAGAGTTACCCTCTTCACGATTTCAACGAACCGGCAAGAACTCCGAACAATTCTGATTTTGTCATTATTTGAGAGCTATTAAGTTTTAGTTCACTGCGAGTACTTCGTTGCTGTCCACTTCAGAGATGCGAAGTACTGCCTGGAGTAGGAAATTTTGATGCTTATGTTATTTTGATTGGTCGACATCGAATCGGATATTCCATCTTCAACGTGACTTTATGCTATGAGTTTTTGCCCGTATTAGCTGGTCGGTATTTCCTTATTCCTTAATCCGCTCCTTCATTGTTTTTCAGAAAATGAATCTAAATGTCGCCACAATAATTATATTTAATTTTATTAAAAATTTTATATTACTGTAATGTAGAAGACAGTATCAAGGTCGCGATGGACGAAGGACGAGGGGCATTACCATGATATGAGAACACGCCTCTCTCATATTTTGTGAAAGCTCTTTATCTGCCTTTTCTTTCTCGCTCTCTTCAACATTGCTCCCATTCTGCCATTCGTCATTCATTCCTTTTAAGTTCGTTGACTTAAAAATTCTAAACTGCATCATGAAATTAAATTTTTTTCATCACACACTCCCATATCTTGCATCTCTAGAGCATTGAGATTCTAATTTATAATGCTCTAGTTATGGGCCGAATTTTAATTTTGAAATTATTTTAATTATGGGGGCATGTAACGTATGATTTTAGCGCGATATTTTGCCTATTTGATGTTCGTATATGGTATATGTATGTGATTTTATAATTTTGTTAATTTCGAAAACGTTAATTAATTTTCAATTTATATTTTGGAATATGTCTGTATCATTTTATATTATTATTATTGATTTTTATTATTACTCTCTCTAGCTTTCCTGGAGAAATTCTTAGACGTGCATATTATTACAAATATTATTTTTATTCTTATTTCAATTAAATTAACAAACTTTTCTTAACGAATATAAACAATATCAGGCGTGGATACGAAAATGTACCATTAGAAAAAAGACGTGGTTACAAAAAGTTGCCCACCTATACCAACTCTTCACCTCAGAAGCCATTTATGAATCGGACAATATCTATCTATATGAGAATTCAATCATAAAAAAAATTAATAAGTTTCATAAAGATTCTTTAACGCTCCATTGAAAATTCATTTGTTTATTTAATAAACAAATAAAATTATTTCAACAAATAATTCATTGAATTTTTATTTTTTATGAAGCATAAATTCAGAAAATATTAATTTGCCCCAATCTGCATCAATGTTTTTTTTAGCTGGGCTAATAATGCCAAAATCGTTCTTAAAATAATATCCACAAAAGAAAAATATTGGCTTAAAAGCTTTAAGTGAGGGAGAGCGAGATGAAGAAAATTTTTAACGCGTGGCCAAATTCAAAGTTGAAATGTAAAATCACAAAACTATTCAAAGATGGCAAACCTTACTTATTTTTGTGTGGATTTTCAGAAATTTTGAGAAAGACGTTTAATAAATCCATGCAGATACCACAGGATGAAAATTTGGCTGGCGGATATTACTTCCGGAAAATGGTCCAGAATACTTGGAAAAATGCAGGCTCTGTGAAAAATTCAACAATGTTGAAATGATAGTCGTGGACCGCAGCAGAGCTCGACACGAGGTAGATGTTCGTGTTTGAAAAATGGACTTCTCCTGTCTCCCTGCACCTTATTTCAGGACATATAGATTATACAGGCCTTTATAGAAGTCATCCACCTGATTTAAATTGAAAGCTTAATATGAATATTATTGTATAAACTGGTTTGAATCAATAAACGATGGGATTGAGTTTCACATTCAGGCTATTGAAAAAGAAAAGACTTTGTTTATAATATATGCTATTAGAGTAGAGGACATCCTAATAAACGGTATTAGTGAAAGAATATCATTTTTCAAACTAGTGTTAGGGCAAATAGTAATAAAAAAAAAATTATTTACAGTTACTCAGAGTGGGATGTAATTTCAGTTTTATGCACGTACACATACCAAGCATGAGACAAATGCAAACGTGTATTTGCATTTAAAAATTTTATTATAATAATACAGACAAATGCATCAGTACAACAAGTCTAGAGCCCTCTTTGGTGAGCTCTCTAAAAGATAAGCCCTCTGATAGTCAAATTGCCTTAAGTGCAGTTCTTTGAGGAGGATTGAAAACTGAAGGAGAAAGAGCAGTTAAATCTATTGAAATGGGTTGTATTGACTCAGCGATTACATCAGTTAATGATAGGAATTGCAATATTTGCATGCGGTGTGCAATTGATGAATCTAAAAAGTTAAAGTATATTTTAGATACAGTTTGTATGAAACAGAACCGAAATTGCTTAATTTTTATCGTCTAAGAGTTATATTTGGTGAAACCTAAGACATCAGTTTCAACAAAATTACCGCCGAATCGTAGAAAGAGAATATAAAATTTGTTGGTTCAAGGACAAACAAGCCCTGCTCATATAAAAATTACAAATTTAATAAAAATATGCAAGCAAAGGAATATTCGAAATAATATTACATAAAGGAAGATAAAAAAAGTTCTAAAAGAAGTAAACATAAAATATTTTCGAAATCTTATAACAATACTATATATTTGACATGTAGATCCAGAAAACGTTTTAACATAAATCTTAAATTTTGTGCCTAATGGGTAGATTTCACAAGCGCGTCAAAAACCAGTTTGATTTACTATTTTTTTCGATTGAAAATCTTCAGTTATGTTCATAATGAGATGTTAGATCTGTTCAAATATAAGTATTAAATAATTTCTACGCAATATTATAACGTAATATTATACGTAATGTAATGGGCATGTAAAAACAAAATACGTACACTTGTAATCTAAGATATGGAAGCTGACGTGTAGTTTTTATTCTCTAGCAAACAGAAGAACAAAGAGTTTTTTACCATTTCTGTTGTAGTCATAAATATAAGTTCAATAAGGCGCGAGATCGAAAGAACCCAGAAAAATTTGTGAAGACGTTGTTTGAGCATCGTATCGATCATCAGTCTCTGACAGGGTTCATATCTAGGTTGCTATGATCTAATTTTGTTTCAGTTTTTAAGAAAATTGGTGATGCTGTGTACGCAAGCTGAGTAGGTTCAAGATTATTTTTTCCTTTGGAAGATTTTACTATACTTATTGGTTCTTTCCTAAGAAACTTCTCCTGATTCCTTTTCCTCTCTTCAACTGCATTATTCAAAGCCGTTTGCTCTGCCAGCGTTAGTAGTTTTAAACGTGAATCCATGGCTATCCAATCACTATGAATAACTTGATCCATTCTCCACCGTTTATCAATGTCCGGCTCAAGAAGATTCCTTACTAGTTTTTTTACGTATTCACTTAATGAATCCGCGATTTTACCTCGAAATTTCCAACGCCTATTGGCTTGTTGATCATATAAACGTTTGATATTAGTGTCATCAAAAGGCATTGCCTTATTTAATAATATATATAGTATCACACCAACAGACCAATCATCAGAAAATTTTGGATTATACGGCATTCCTTTCAAAATCTCTGGAGCAGCATACGACAACGATCCACAGTATGTGTCACTCAAAACGTGTTTACCACGTTGGTCAATAACATATCGTGCAAATCCGAAGTCTGCTAGTTTTACGTTGTAATTCGATGTCAAGAGCACATTTTCACATTTAATGTCACGATGAGCTATTTCCATTTCGTGAAGGTACTGCAGAGCTAAATATTCAAATTTAAATTTTAATATCAAAATTTTTGTACACGACAAATTATTAATTTTAAACTTAGATGCATATCTGAATATCTTTTTGACTCAGAAAAGTCTGATAATGATTAGATTAATTTCTTTTTCCAAAGCCCGCGATGGAAAAGCAATTTCTCAACTGATGACGTAAAAGTGGTCGAAGTGAATACTTTTCACACTAGTGGAGAAAATAAACGAGAGTAGGGTGGTGAGCGTGGTCAGAGTGGTGTCTGCAGTCAATGCAGTAGATTCCTACGCTGTCTGCATTCCCCACCAACTCTTTCCACGACCTCCTCAGTCGCATTTCCATCGTGGTTATTGGACAATTATTATGTCATTTATTTATTTATTACCTGCTAATAATTTGATATATATATATTTGTAATAAGTTATAAGTTATTATAAAAATGTATTACCCTTGTTAATATTACTTTAAAACTATGTATAAAATATTTCAAAACAAAAGTTGAAAGATTAATCTTGTATTATATTTATAACTATTGTTTTTGGTTCAAAATTTCTTGGTATTCAATTGAATACCTAGGACTACCACAAAATTGTATTATACCGTAGACAGTTATTATACCTTTATTCAAATTACGTTAAACATTTTTTGTAAATAATATACGACGCGAATCCGACTTTATAGAGACTTCTCACATCAGTGGACTCAAATTGAAATTTAAATATTGTACTTTAAGATTATATTAAAAACGATAGCATTGTTATGTAAACGGCGTCAACAGATGAGTATTTTAACGTGTAGACTAGAATGGCACGATTGAGCAGATGAGTCTCGTTCGCACTGCCTGGTACATTTCTGCATAAATAAACGTGCTGGTATATGTCTTCTAATCTTGAAAGATAGAAAATTTGAAATATTGAATTTTTTTATCATTGCGAAGGGGACTTGAAAACGTATCTCGAGAGAGTGGAAGATGTGTTGCTTTACTACAATTTTAGTGAGCATAAAAAAACGTATGGGTTGGTAACTTTCGTATTTAGGTGCGAAACAATTCACAGTAATAATTGGCACTCGAACTTTTGCGCTGTTCTTACCTGTCGTTACAGCGTATTATAACTCGAAAGTGTTCGAAAAATTTTTAACGCAGTTATGAGATAAGTATTTATGGGGTCTACACAATTCTATATATTTTAAAGTGATGCGAAGATTATCCAGGGATTGAAATCGGCTAACAAATACTCGTAGTCAAAAGTTTTAAGTCCTGGTCTGTTAACAAAATTTATGACGATATAGGGAAAGTTGTGACACTAGGAAAGTAAAGTCAAACGTCGAATACGATTTTGAAAAAGAAAGGTGACCAATATTTTCAGGGTAGCGACATGGAGGAAAAACCTGTTTTTTGTTTGGTCGATTTCATGATCGAGCATTTTCACTCTGTTGAGTGAGAACCTGACGATTGTAACGAGAACGGTCACACGTCAAGAAAATGTCGATCAAAAAACAAGATCAACCTAGCAGATGATGCAAAAGATGTCAACTCACAAAGAAAAATATTCAAATGTCCGGTGTCGACTTTAGAGAAACTTAGTCTATAATGTATGGAATTTTTAAAAATCTTAATGCTTTAGAAAATACTTACGTGTATTTTATAAGTCACGATTTCATAATTTTTTCAATTAGATAAACATAAATATACCTATTATAAGACCGTCATTAAACACATGTACACTCAGGATTCATTAGTAGTCACCGCTGGGTTGGTGATTTTACCTTTAACGGATCTCCAGAGCTTTAAACGAGTCAGGGTCGTACGCACTAGTGTTCCCAACGCGGGCTTCACAAAGATCTCCATGCGTCGTGACTGGCACGTTTATTTTTGATTTTTTTTTTGAATTATAGTATCTGATTGGTTGATTTCCGCACTGTTCAAGATAGGGATTTTAAAATCTATCGAGACCGTGAGTACCATTGGATTGTGTGCGTCTCTGGTTCTCTCCTCTTCCCCCCTGGTGGATCGAGTAGCTGGGCGCGGGCCAAGGGGAGAGTTCAGGTACGCTCTACCATGACTTGTGTTCAATCTGTCATCGCACGTCGCTATTAATAACTTTTCTGTTATTCGTTCGGCTAATAGTACGTGATTTTCTTCTGTACTTTTTTTCAAGGTACCGGTAGTTTTGCCTTTTCGGACAAGAAACATTGGGGTTTCTTATTTTCTAAGATCGGATTAATGTT
>JAUESI010000018.1:11849409-11862280 GCA_032275145.1 Synergus laeviventris | reverse complement strand
TCTACTTTATAGAGGTACACATAATATAAACTTTCATTGTACTTGAACTTCCTTTCCGCTGGAACTGCCATGCCATGAAAAGAGATAAACACATAATCATTAACACGTTGCACTTTTACCAAGAGCTAGTATTATACTATATACTATATTTTTACTAAGAATTAGAAGAAAAACTCATTAATGTCTTTAATTTAATAACACTTACCGTTGCATGTCATGCGGCCACATAATGTTGAGTCTTTGCTAATATCTGGAAAAGAAATAAGTAAATATATTATTTAATTTATTATGCAGTGACTCTTTTTCTTCTTATACCTGCCAATTAAAGACAAGTACATATAATTTATTAACATATATCATTTCACAAATTCAACTGTCATAAACGGTTAATCATGTAAATCCCACAATGTTGGCGCACATATTGTGTTGCACCGCCATGTTACCAACTTTATAATTCGAATATTCATCATTTTCATCAATTTCAATCATTTCATCAGTTCTACAATCATATCTGAATAAAATGGAGAGAAAGCAACCTATAGATTATCTATGGCCAAACAAAACCTTTCACACTATCAGTTGGGGTGTTTGGATGGGAAACTCTAAACATTTTATCAGTTTCTGCGTTTATCTCTTAGAAAAATAATCTGATCTTTTAGAAATTCCAAAATATATATTAGAACCGGCTTTAAAATCCGGTCTTAAATAAGATGTTTATTTTATTTAGTTATCTAGTATGTACATAAGTTCCGGTGTATTTATTAACTTTTTAGTGAAATATTATATTACCTGATATTACTCAGATTCGTATTACGTTTAAAATCAATATTTTTTATAGTTGTTTTAAGAATTGTTTTATTTTTCTCATCAAATATTACATTTCTTTCATATAAGATAAGCCTTTTCAAGAAATTCCCTCTTAAATTGTTGCACAACAATGCAGCAGATATTACTTTTTCCAACAATTATTACTCAATTATTTATGTAACTCGATCCCTAATTTTATTATTTAAACATTGAAATACAAATCTGAGTGATATATTCACTAAATATCATTCAAAATAATAAAAATTTATACACGACTTAGTAAAAGAATCCATAAACAGTGTTTGTTATTTAAATAAAATATTATATATATTATGTAAAGATCCAGTTTGCAGGGCTCATGATGAATATTTTTTTTAATTCTGCCGAAAATCAGGGATTATTTGATTTTACTTGTACTTTATGTTTCATTTGAACAGATCGATTCATTCTTGGCCTTTCCAATGTGCAATTGCTTGAATTGAGGAAAAAGCGAATTAAGTTGATAAGAATTTAAATTTAAGTCGACTTTATCACTGAAACAAATTACTGGAAATTAGATTAGTAAACTGATAAACATGTTGCGAAATCTAAACTACTCAGGATATGTTTACAACTGTTATTTCCTTTATGAATGTATATTTTTTTGTACAATTTCCAATTCTTTTTATGGTATATATTATACTAAAATAGGTGAAAAATGTTTTGGGAAAGATTAGATTGAAAAATTATTTAATCGTATATAATAGTTATAATATATGTATGATATATAGTTATGTCTAATCCATCACATAATATATATATTATTTATTAGTACAGATATTGCACTTACCGCCACTAACAGCAAAAGCAAAGAAGATGGTCCATAAAATAGCAGATAAAATGAAATGTTTGAAATACATGTTTAGTGTGAATTAAAAACTCCGAATAATGTTCTTCATCGTCGTTTCTCTTAGTGAAAATGAAACTTATGAAGACTTATGAGTCTACCAAGAAAGAAACACGTTGGTCTGCAGTTTATACACTTTACTACTCGTTTTTTAAAGGACTATATCTAAATTCTAAAGCAAAACTGTTCGCCACTTGGAACTTGGAGGGCAAAGAACAAAACTGAGAAATACTAGGGTGCAATCACAACGTGAACTCAATTCAATTCACGTTTACCGACACTTAAATAAGTGCTTCCTGTCCTGGTCGTTCACGTCGAGAGAATGGAGAGAATGAGCTTCATCTATTGCGGTAGACATGTGCCAGTCAAAGGTCCATGCTTCTCGTGCTTGCTTATACGCATAGGGGGGTCGAAAGGTCCGAAAGCTGATAAGATATGAATTGAGACCCTCCGCTCTCTGATCTGTTGATATTCGGAGAAAAACGCTCAAGAATGCTCGACCAAGTTTTGTCAATTTGTGATTTTTCTCAGTTTATCCTCTATTTAAAAATGGACTTTTCCACGTGACTTGAAATTTGAATTTATACATAGTTAAAACTTAAAAATAACTATAATTGTAAAAACAATCAGTCAGATATCTTATTTAAAAATTGTTTTTATAAATTTGACTTCATAGGACAATCATATAAGATGATGATGAACATCTGACACTGAAAAATGTTGTAATTCAAGGAAGTCGTAAATGATTAATCAAAATTCTTATCTGGAAATTCTAAATAGAGTACTCTTTCCCAGTAATACCACTCCGAGTATAGGATGGTTCGAATGTTTCCCCTCAAATTCAACACACATCAGTTCCGTTCTGAGTAATACCGCTCAAAACACAGACATTGCTGCTCTACTACGAGCAGCAAATTCACGTGAATAATTCCAATTATAAATATAGATAGACTTACGTAACAATTCATTATTATTAAAATTTTTGTTTACCAAAATTAAACAAGTTTTCTGTGTTGTTTGTGAAAAAAAAACAAGGAGGAATTCTGGCATAAAAGCGTGCAAAAAAATATAATTTATTCAAAGATTAATTAGCAGATATTTTTTGACTTGTTGCAAAATGAGAAAGAGGGTTTTTACAATAGGGTGCTGGTATTTTTGTGACATACTGTGGTACTACTCAGAAGGAGCGCGAACAAAATACGACGGAGGTAAACGCGGAGCTAAATTTATGGGGTATAGCTCGACAGCAGTAATCTCCCGATATCAGTACTATACTCAGAAAGAGTATTATTATAAAGATACAAGGGGGGCCCTGCCCCCATACGCACTTCGCGCGCTTAACGCCTACCCATTTACCATTCTGGTGAATTCCATGATTTCATTATTAATACTAAATTAATAATATTATTATCATTATTAATTACTAAATTAATGAAATTAATCATTTAAATGGAAACCACATTATTTTGTATTGATTTTTTGCCAACTTCACTGAATGTATATTATATTTTTATTTCATTTATAGTTTGATTATTATTATTTAATTGATTGACAATTGATAACTATAGTTTAAAATTCGTTTGAAATTCAATGAAATTGTTTCCAAGATGCACCACGTGGAAGTAATCAATATTTTATATCTCAAAAATTAATTATAATAAACAATTGAAGTTCTTGGAAGTCCATTTGACAATGGTAAATAGTTAAAAAATTAATCTTAAAAAGAACTTGAATCTTTATTTTGAATATATTTTGCATATAATTTGCATATATTTTTTATTGTTTTAGATAATTTCAGCATTGGTATAAAAGTTCAAAAATCAAGACATATGACGGTCATTAAGGAAGAATCAATAGATTTAACTCTTTTACTTTTAGAAGGATCACTTGTTTGTCGCCATGGTTGAAATTACAGTTAATATTTCAATATTTTATTTAATATATTAATAAGATAATAATAATACACTAATTTTTAGGTACATGTATGAACCAATTAATACAGTTTGTTTACAGTTTGAGATGCTATATGGGTTACTTCCACGTAGTGCAACTTGGAAACAATTTCATTGAAATTATTTCATTTGAGATTTATTAAATTTTTATTTTAAGGGCATGTGTGATACTTTACCATAAGAACAGTTTACTTTCACCTACTTTCAGCTCCAACAGCCAACAGCTCGCAATAAGCGTGAAAATATTGGTGAAAAATATTTATTACGGCAAACGTAAAGTTGGCAAAATTAAGTTTTATATATATGTAGATATCAAGATTATGTCCACATTATAATTAAATCAACAACATTAGTAAATATTAGTATTAGCTTAAAGATATTATGTTTTTTTTTAGATACATTTATGTTGAAATCGTTGAAATACATTTCATTTCGCGGGAACTGTAATGGCGGCTGCGCATGTGCATTACTATTACTGCGCAGAACTAAAATTTGAAATCAGTCAAAAGACCTTTCTATGATCCAACCTTCCTATCCTTTCTACCTTTCTATCTGATTTCTATAGTCTTTGCCTTAGTGGCAGTTGGTGTCTTGGTGTCAGGCAAAGCAAAGGTTGCATTCTATGTCGTTGTCGTTTGTTGTAAGCTATTTAAGTGCACAATTTCGAATTACTTTGAACAAAAATGGATTTGCCAATTACATATTGCACATGCGGTCAGCCTTTTGATGCTGGCCAATTTATGATACAATGCGACGTATGTAGAAACTGGTATCATGGAGCGTAAGTTTTGTTAGTCTTTGCAAATCTAGAACCTCTAGACATACTCGATTTGTCATGATGTTCCTAATCATATATTGAGCGAACAAAAACAGTTAACATACCCTCATAATTTTGTACTTATTGTGGTACTCGACTAATTTTCATGTAATCTTGTTTTATTAAATAACTTTATGCCAAACGCAATGTATTCAATTGGTGTATGTTAGCAATAGTTTTGTTGTCACTAACATAACCTAGTGATCGGTAATGTCAATTCAAAACTATAACATATATAATTTAACATGAATTTTGTTCTTGTTTAGTAAAATTAATGTACATTTAAGTACACACAAAAATTTGATTTATGTCATGCTTAAATTATAAGCATAGTCGAAATGATAACTACATATTAATTATACATTTGTTTCAGGTGTGTAAATATAAGGGAATATATAACAGTGGACCTTGATAAATTTCACTGCCCGCGTTGTGAATCCACATGTGGACCATCTTTGAGTAAGCATTTGTTGAACCATTAGAAAAAGAGTGACATATTATAAATTGGGCGTTGTTTGCAATATCAATTTTAAGTATAAACCGCATGTGTATAGGTATAGAGTTTCATGACCTATGATTCCAAAGTGTTCGGCATCCAAAGTTTGACGTCCAGTAGAATAATTTTAATAAGTTACATGGTTTATTGTAATTTATGTATGAATTTCTGTAAATATATTTTATTCATCGGATACTATCTATGTATATGTAGTTTATGTCAAAAATCGATGTTGCAAAAGACAAGTGGTTTGTTCCTTTGATTAAAATCTGATTTTTTCTGATTTTTCAGTGAAAGCAAGAATGAATTGGCATCGTCACGATTACTCGGAAGTTAATGCCGAAACAAAGCCCGTGCAAACGGGCACTCCAGTTTTTATCAGAGAGCTAAAGTCAAGGCATTTTCCGAAGGCAGATGATGTTGTTAAATATTTAAGAGGGCAGCAGTTGACAATGCAATATTTGCAGAACGTGGGATTTGACACACCTATCATAGTTGACGGAAAAGAAGGCCTTGATATGATTGTTCCACCTTCAAATTTTAGTGTTTATGACATTGAAAGTTATGTCGGTAAGAAAATATTTTTATTTGAACTCTGTGCTGGAAAAGAAAAAAACACTTATCTAGATTTGTCATAATTTCGAGAAGATTATTGAAAGCAAAGCGAATTGAATTTATACAAAACTATTATCGCTTGTGTCTTTCCATCATAGAACTATTTCTTTGACTTCCATCATGAATTTGTCAGTGAATATTGTGTATATGTATATATGACTTATATCAGGTGGAGATCGTGAAATGGATGTTATCGACGTTGCCAGACAAAATAATATTCGCTTGAAACTGAGAGAATTTGTCGAATACTACAACGCTCCTGTTCGCACTAGGATTTTGAATGTTATAAGCCTCGAGTTTACAAACACTGGGTATACTGAAATTAATTGTCTCTAGATTTTATCTTCCATGATTTTATAAATTATTAATTTGATTGCATTTTAACAATTGAAAATTGCAGTCTCTCACCATTGGTTGAAGCACCCTATATTGCACGCAAGCTCGATTGGGCAAATACAGTTTGGCCTCGTGACTGGCCAGAGGACAGTGAATTAAAACGGCCTGAAGTTCAAAAATACTGTTTAATGGGTGTCAAAGATAGTTTTACAGATTTTCACGTCGATTTTGGTGGCACTTCTGTGTGGTATCACATATTACGTGGCGAAAAGATATTTTATCTTATTAGGCCGACACCCACGAATTTACAACTGTATCAACATTGGATGTGTAGCTCTACGCAAAGTGAAACCTTTTTTGGAGACCAAGCTGACGCTTGCTATAAATGCGTACTAAAACAGGGCCAAACAATGTTGATACCAACTGGATGGATTCACGCAGTCTTGACACCTGTTGACTCTCTTGTATTTGGGGGCAATTTCGTTCACAGTCTCAACATTCCTATGCAGATACAGTACGTATAAATGATAATAGTTATATCATTCACCCTCGTATTTACCTCACCCTTGAGATCGTCTTTGTCCAGTATGTCAACTACTACTTTGAACTTTTCTTTTTCTATGAAAATTATTTTCAGAATATACGAAATAGAAAGGAAAATGAAAACTCCGTATAAGTTTCAATATCCAGGATTTGAAACTATTAACTGGTTTGCGGCTAAAAAAATATTGAAAGAATTGAAGGAATTAAATAATGAAGGAAAAAAGTGCCCCCCTTACTTTTTACAAGGAGTTAAAGCGCTACTTAGTATACTCAAACAGTGGAACACCGACAAAGATGTAAGTTGAAACCCTCAAGTAAGAAATAAGCACGGTTCGGTTTATTTAAATCAACTTTAAATGAAATTCGAGATAATTAGAATTTTTTGATTGATTGTGGTATTATAAAAATCTTCTGAAATGCAAAAACACTGTTATTACACTCAGTTGCTTAATTATTGCATTTTATTGTAGTACAACATGGTTAGTCGCAGTCATATACCGGAAACTATAAACAGCCAAAAATTACTGAAAGACATCAGTAAAGAAATCAGGAATGCCGAGCGGTATCTGATATCTTTAAATCCTCCGAAACCTGAACGTGAAAGCAAACGGAAGAAAAAAAAACCTCTAAATAAGGATTTTGTTGACTATGAAGTCGCAGATCGAATGAAAGACAGTCCGTTCACTGCAACGCTAAAGGAAAAGAATAAAATTGATTCAGGGATAAATGAAACTCTAGCAGTTAACAGGCCATCTATAAAAATTACTTTACCAAAAACACCATTTGTAAAAACAAATACACCGGAAGCAAGAGAAGTCACTGAAAAAAAACGTGTTTCGAGAACGGGAAAGCGGAGTCCAAAAGTGATTAGATTTAAGCTAGGCGACAAAGAAGTGGTTAGAAGTACAAATGATAATATTATTTATGGTAATTTCGCAATAGACAGTACAGTAGAAACGGCTAAAGAGCTTACGTGGAAACAGACATCAGTGTATGATTTTCACGATGGAAGCAATGAAAGTGATTATGGAGGATTGACTGTAGACGAAGCACCTAAAAGAAGGAAAGGAGCAAAATCATCTCAACAGAAAAAAGTGAAACGGGTTTACACGAATGATAACGAGGTTCTTAATGATATTCCAAAGAACGGCATCGAAGAGCTTTTAAAAGCATCAGCCTACACCCTGGGAAGTACTGGTCAACGTTTAGAGATCACGTATGTATTTCGATTTTGTTTTACATCAGTTTTGTGTGCTCACTTTTTATAGTTAAGAAGATTTTGAAAATTTCTTCTTCATGTGATAATTATAATTTCAGTCCTTCAGCGTCCACTCCACATTACGAACAATCTAGACCAGCGCCTACTGGGTAAGTGAGATTTCGTTTATAATTGTTTACAGCCTACAGCGTTGATAACAATTTAGTAATGTTACGTCTTCTAGATTCAAAATACCTAATCAAAACTTTGCGTTAAAGACTAGATGAAAACAATTTTTTACTTTTATTTATGAAAATAACTTTGGTGTGTCAACTAGCGACGCATTGTTGACGATTGGGTTATTTAGCATATGCATTTTAGAAAATGATACATTCATCTGGAAAAATATTTCATAGACATCATGTATATAAGTAAATTCTTTTTGCTTAAACGTTCATAACTTCTACAATAAAATCGATAATTATTATAATTTTCAACCAATATAGGAACGTCACGTATATCAGTAATTTTTTATATCTTGATGTCTTAGTATTTATAAATTGAAAACGTCCAGTTCTGGCAGGGCTTCACCTTCGACGCGAGAGGCTATCGCAGGCATGCTGTCCATCAGCGAGCAATGTTATTCCACAACATCAGAAAAACCATTGAAGCCGTCTAAGGCAATAAAACGTTCACGTGCTGAAGCAGACGAAGACGACGATCTCCTAATTGAAAATATTGACAAAGTACACCAAGACGATGATTTTAGTAAGTGCTGTAGATGAAATAGGAGATCTAAATGCAACACAAAATATATTTACATTTTATAAAATTATTTATTACTTTAAGCTAAAAAATAATTAAGAAACGCATAATTTCTTTAACAGTTTATCCGACATTAGATGTGTCAGACGAGGAAGAATTCATTTTTAAATCCAAGGGAAAGAGAGAGGAAGACGAAGCATGGAATCCTAAAGCAAGAGTTGGACCCCTTTTGCCGAAAACCAATCGTCCTGCACGTGAAGGTGCTAAAAAGACATCTGTGGAAAAAGGCTTAGAGGCTGCTGCCGCGAAGAGAGCAAAACAACCGGTAAGTTCATAGAACTTTGTTTAGATTGCGCAATGCACGTGTCAGTAACTGATATTAATTCTTTGGGTATTGAGAAAAATGAATTTCAGTAAAATTCTACACCGTCCACTTTTAATTTCCAATAAACATATTGCAATTCTCTTTTCTCTGCTTGCAAAAACTCGTGACAGGATGATTACTCAGATAGCGATGTGGATAACCTTACCAAGAAGAAATTGGTAGGCATAACAATTAGTTAGTTCATAAATCTGTTCAGCAATTGACTGATTAAGCCATGCTGCATGAGTTGATTGTTAATCTGTAAAACGTAGAAATGTGTGTCGCACACTGAATAACGAAAGTTATCTATTTATAATTTTTTTTTGTTATAGTTAATTATTTTGCTATTTAAACTTTAGTAAAAAAAATGCAAGCATCAGAGAAAAGAGGAGAAATCTCCTTTCACTCGAGATTTGGGGGCTAAGAAGATTGTATTCAGAAAAAGCTCTATTTAAGAAAAGGGAGATTACTTTCCTTCTCTTAGTATAAATTAAATTTTTAAAAAGTACTTATTATTTAATATAAATTAAAAATAATATACGTGTGTACTCTTTATTATATTCAAACTAAGATTTTTATTACAAAAACTGTATTTTTTGTTTACTGTTATGCAGTCCACGTCCAAACGTACTTATAATAAAAGAAAACAGAAAGATGTATCTGTCGTATTGCCTGCAACAAGTTCCCTTGAACCGATGGAAAATACGGTAAAAGCTACTACTACCTACACTTCAATTTTGACAAGTCCAAACAGGCTCAAAGATGTTAAGGCAAAACTTGCAGCACCTGTTCCAGTTGGTAAGCTTTTTTTTAATATTATTTTTTATACAGAAATACCTACTTAAATCATTTAAGAAAAAATAGAAATCATAATTTAAAATTCACTTTCAGAACGTAAACCAAAAAAAGGTATGAAAACGGCGAAACAGCGATTGGGTAAAATTTTAAAAATCCATAAAATGATACATTGAAGGTTAAAAGATTTTTAAAATGAAACTCTTGAAAATTCTTTAATTTTTAAATAAAGCAACTAATTCCGTAAAAAAATTTTCGAGGCGGCACTAAAATTTCACAGAGAATGTCTTTATTATGTAGTTTATTTTTTAGCTTTTTTAATTATGTCCTTTTTCAATGTTTTCTCAATGTATAAAATGACTTCCGAGCTCAGTATTCTGATCAAAATGATATAATTAATTCTTATTATCACTTTATACTTGAAAATAATTATTATTGCCTAGTAGTGTGAAAAAATAGTATTAGGCTTTTAGATTAGTAGATTGGTTTAAGGTTGAATACCTCAGATATTTGATTTTATTTATTTATGAGCTGTAAATATGTTGATTTTAAAACAAAAAGAAATTATTAGGTTGCCAATCAACTTCCGAGTATATTTTCAGTAGAAAGTCTACATAACTCAACTTTATTAAAAATATGAGTTCGTTAGATGATCTTGTTGTCAATCGATAAAGCTGCATTCAATCGAAATTCTTGAAACTTGAATAAAATTAACTTAACTAAAATTTATTTCTTGGAATATTTTTGGCAATCTAGTATATTACTAATTACCTCGCAATTCGTTATATCATATCTGTAAAAATAAGGATTAATGCGAAAGTATATTCACGTCATTAATCATTCGAATGTTTAGAATGTGTACTGGTATAGTCTTGAGATAGGCTATATGTATGATGAACTATGTTACTTTCTTGCGTATTTCTTTTTCATAACAGATCTTTGCCTTTAAAAACGAACTTTCGTTTTTCGCATTTATTTACGAAATTCAATATATTATCACTGTTTCGTTTTCAACTAAAATTTGTTAAAATAATTTTTCTCAAAAGTCACCATCATCAAGTATATAAATAACACATCTTTTCAAGAGATGTTGACTTTGACCTGAACAAAAATTTTTGTACTAATTATATATGAAAAAGACTTCTTACTATAAGATAAGTTAACTATATTTTAAGTTTACTGTTTCAATACTGATTCGCTTTTATACAATAAGTAAATCGTATAATGTACAGAGTAAATTACAATTCTTTCATAGTTTCACTCTTTTTGTACATCCTCTTGTGTATTTTCTACATCAGAACTGTGTAAATATCTTAGAAATGAAAGTCTGTTTTTACATTCACCGACTTGATGTATATAAATGAAGGCCTGTAAAAGCCTTCTTAACTGAATAATCATTTTTATTCTTCAATAAAATAACTTAAAAAGAAACGATTCTGTTGGGATCTTTCTTCTTTTATACATGGCAAATTGTATATTTATTACTTATATTCTGACTTTTTAATGTACCTAATTATATAAAAAAATTATTGTTTTCGACAATCGTGATGTATGTAATATAAGTTTATTCGAAAAGAAATATCTAATTGTGTTCTGATGATTTTAAATCTAAATTGGAAATTCAGAGAAAAATATTAATTGTTTTATATTTTATGCACCCAACAATAATTTATTGCGCTTTTTTCGTGATGCTTTAGAAAGTGCTATAATATAATTACAAGACACAAGCAGAAAATTGAAAATTTGTTATGCCTCACAAGTCTTGCCATTAAGAAGACAATGTTCATCGCTATTCGCTGCAACGAATATTAGAAAAATAGAAAACTCTTTACCTATACTTGACATGCACATAACTACTGTAATCTTCTAAATCTCGTCAAATTATAGATTTCATTATAGTCTTTTATTCTTTCTAAAGTAGCTATATTATTTCTAAAGATTTCCAGTGAGTCAGTTTTACGATTTTTGTGACAACACTTTAAACTCAGTATTTACTTAATAGGGTTCATAATTTTTCAAATGAAATATGAATTGTCATCCGACGTGTATAATAATGATAAAGTAATATTATCAAATGTAGTAATAAAAAAATATCTGTAACATATATGCGTCCAAATGTTTCTCAAATTTACTAAGTAACTGCTAGTTAATCTTGGATAAATGCGCTTAATTGTTTAGAACAAAAAACTTCAAATGGCACTAGTAAAAACTAGCAACTTGTATATTGCAGCGTGAAATAACAATGCAAAGTGCAGCAAATAATACAATTGTCACAATATTTGATCCATATATTTTGTAACAGTAGAGACTACTTTGAATTAAAAATTGAAAAAATGCAGTCAAATTATGTTAACACATGAAATATATTCCATGGACAAAAAATAAAAAGACTACATACATTTTGATTTTATATTGCAAAATTACCTTGAAAGAATATGCCATCTAGTCGCGCTCTGAGTTCTTAATTATTTGTAACCGTTGCCACTTTTTTAATCTAATAAAAAATAATTTTCTAAAAAAGTGTGTGTATTTTATTATCACCTTTAAAGAATTGAATGTATGGCCATATTTCTCCTTTCTTCTATTCATTAAGGTATGCTGCATGCAGAATCCAGTTTTTTGTATGTTATACAACTGAGAAAAATGGATGTTCAAATTTCATACTTTGGATATTCGACATAAACATATCTATATGTTCAGGGTGGCCGCATGTCCAGGAAGTCTTAATGTAAGAATATTATGAAATTTTGGCATTTTTTCAGTGATTTTAATTTAAGATTTTAAAGTTTTGAAAATTTATTCGCGTCTGAAAAAAGTCAGAGATATGTTAGGAAAATTGAAAAATTGAATCTTGTGACTGCTTGTGACCACCACCACCCTGATTTTAAGACATGCAAGATTTTTTTCAATGTTTATCGGTAAATTAGAATAATTTATGTAAAATATATAAATATAAAATTATTTTATATAAAATTATATAAAAATATAAAATTATAAATAAATAAAGAAACTAGAATTTCTCTTATAAATGCAAGTTATAGACTTTCTTCCTCAGAATTTAGAGTAATGGTATACAACTATTTTAGGGATAGGTGGTGTCATATATCAGATATATCAGAAATTCGTCAAAATCACTGATATATATCATATCAGTGGTCAAAATGCGCCAGACTATAGGTCGCAGCGCCAATTGGTTGATTGGTGCATGTGCTGTGCCAAGTGCCGACAGTTCTCAACCGTCCGTTCTCCGGGAATGTCTATGAGACCAGACGAGACTACGAGTGCTCATGTTTTATA
>JAUESI010000018.1:11809240-11823782 GCA_032275145.1 Synergus laeviventris | reverse complement strand
AAAATCATGCGTATTAACCCTTGCATTTTAAAATAGAGAAACATGAAGAAGCAACCAACTTAAATGCAATAAAATTTTATTTTATTTTGTGTCTAAAACACTCTAATGATGTTAATCACTTTAATATCGGCGAAGAAGACCTTCCAAGGACCTTTTTCGTAAAGTCTGATAATCGAAAAATTGTAGATGGTTCACGGTCTTCTGCGTCAGAACATTCTTCAATACAATTTAGTTTCTGCTGGTCTCTCAGATACCATCATCTAATCTCTCCGTTTTGATTTTTCGTATATGATTTTTTTGCAGTAGCTAAATACGTCGATCAAATTAGACGAATCTTGGACGATAAATAGAACAGATTTTAAAATTAGGATTTTATCATGAGCGAACCCTACAAACAACAATGCAGACCAGTTGATGCTCAGATTCTGAAGATGAAGATCACATGAAGATGCATCAAAAGAATATAATATATAACGAATATGCATATAGATAAAAAAAACATTTAAAAAATTTTCACAGAAAAGTGATATTTTTCAAAATTGAAAAAATCTTTTTTTGAGACTTGGTCTATTTATAAAAACGATTTCTACTTGTAAAAGTAACATATCTTGTTCAGGATATTTTTGGCACATTCTAGAGATTAGCAAATTTCAGTCCTGGAAGATATCCCATCTGATATGAGGGATGATCATTTTAGTCATGGTTTTAAGAATTTTAAGTTCAAGGAAAAAATTCCACATCGTATCTGTATTGAGATGAAATTTTAGAATACAAAGAGTTAATTATTGATAATTAATGTGTAGACACTAAAAAAACTGCCAGAAATAATATAAAAGTTAAAAAATGGTCGATTTTCGCTTAATTGCAAATGAAAACTGTTCATCATTAAACTTTGCCTAAAAATGAATTTGCTTAGCAATGAAAAAATAAAAAGATAATTAAGTATTTAAGTGTTTTCACGATTTTCCAATTTTTCTCGAAAAGGGTTACTGCAATGATAAAATATGAACATAATTACAAAAAGGATTAATTTTATATTATAGATCTGTAACTTCTATTGGACCATTTTTTTCAATGAAACTCATAATTTTGAAGTAAAATGGAACCAAAGTTTACAGTTACTTTTCAGGTAGAGAGGAAAATAATAGCATTTTTCTCTCTATTTTTCATCATGTTAAATTCCAATTGAACATGAACATTTGTATTCAATTTAAATTCAATACAAACAAATAAAAAGTTCAGGATTAATTTAGTTGAATGATTTGGTTACATTTCAAAGTAAACTAATGTTTGCAGAATCCCTTTTGATAATAGTAATAAAATTATTTTAATGATCGGAAATGAAATAATAAAAAAAGTGCGTGTTTGTGTATATTCAGGTATGCACGTTTGTAGTACTGAATTTTTAGCACAAGTACATGTAACGTCAAAATCGCGTCAAGGACTAACTCATTGAGACGTGAGACTATTAAGTGCAATAAGTCTATTCTTCTCGAGATTGCCAGTTCCTGCATTAATTATATCCTGAGAATTAGGGAACTTGAATTCAAGTCAAAAAAATACGATCAGTGACAAAAACTATCAAGAACGAGACATAGATTTTTGAATAAAAGCAGATATAAAAAATGTCAAATATATTCAATTACATGATTTACATGGTCTATTATTATCATTATTATATATTATTATTATTATTATCTATCACATTCTATTATTATATAAGTAATTTTTAAATCTTCAGATGCAATGAATAACTTAAATATCTACGACTGAATCTATGAATTTGTTTCATAATACTAATAAAAATAATAATAATAATTCTTTTGTTATACAATATTGATTTAAAGTGAGCTTGTACGTTGATATAATACAATCAAAAAGAGGAGCGAGACCCTTGTAAAATTTTAAATAGCCAAAATAATAATATCTAATAATTATTTTACTCTTTCAGATTGGTGGTATATAAGAGACGTCAGTATCTGACTCTAGAGCCGGCAACCACTTTTGACAAAAGGAGTTCTGGCGTTGGAGGCAGCGTCTACCGGAAAAGGATTGCGTACACTGAGCTCAAGGACATGAGCAACGATTGACAATCAGTCCTGTTTTAGATTCTAGGAGTTTGAAAACTTGAAAAATATACTCATAAGTGAAATTAAATTGCATTAATGCTGAAGATCAGATGTGATAAGTGTCTCGCTTCGAGGTGTGGAAGGCGTAAAAAGTTGAGAAGAAGAGGTAATTAAATGTATAAAACTCTCTTCCATCATCTCTTGCCAATCCAAAAGACAAGGAAATCGCGCTGTGCGCGATTTTCCGCGAGATTATTTTAAAAATTACTGTAAGTACCTCATCTTGGAGCTACAAAGGGACACTTTGCTAGTATATTGCATGTGATACATGCGGTACCTTCATATGAAGTGTCTAAATCTACACTCCATAAATGTAAACTATAATAATTAATAATAATTGTAATTATATAAATTATAGTATGAAAATGAGAAGAATCGAGTTTGTTCAGATTTAGTTTACGAATTTTTGAGCTGTGTATACATTTCTCAACAAATCAACTGATTAGTAAGAGAAAAACTTATAATTAAGGAGCTGTAGATAATAATTCTCTTTATTAGCGCAAAATCTATTCGGGGGGAGAAAGGGGTCTGAAAATCATAATTTAATTCAAATTTTAGTTATTTTAATTGAAATATATTGGAAGAATAAAATAAGTTACTGATCAGTAAGATTGGATAGTAACTGCAGCTTCTGTTTATAATAGAAGTAGCTTTTTTTAGAAGTAACGAAATTTGTTTATAACATAATGAAATTATTTATTAATTTTCATTAATGTCACTTGAAAACTGTTTTTTCTTTATAATTTAGTGCAAATTAAATCAATTTGTCCTCGGACCTTTGTAAATACATCCTAGGTCTATTTCTACTACTATTTCTTGCTTTTAACATACAAGTAACAAGTGGGCTGGTTTCATACAGCTATAAATTGTAATTATTATAGCCTCTTAAACATATTTCAAATGAATAGTTTTTTTTATCTCTTCATAAAATAAGCATTAATAAATCTCTCTACCTAATAAATTGTACATTTTATATCAGTGAATTAAGTGATGTAATTTAACTTATAGGCTACTTATGGTATTAAAGAACAGGATTAGCTGCAAAAAAAACTGCATGATTAATACTTAAAGATGAATTATATTTGTACACCGTGTTCAATAATAACAAGAAGGAAAATACTGTATCAAATAGATGTCCTATTTTTTTTTGTTTTACGAGTATCGATAAGTTATCGAGTTATTCGTTTAAACATTAAAACTTATCATTATAGGCTAGAGTTAGACGTTTACTTTCCGAGGGTGTTAAATATTCGTCGGATCACTCGGTCATCAACGATTGTACAAAGAGACTTATTAAATAAATACTTTCATAATTCACGCTTAACATTCATTACTCAATTTTTCGTACGAACACCATAAACACACAAAACACGAGCAATCGATTCACAATACAGGTACTAGTTAATGTACCAGACTAAAATACTACAATTCTTTTAAGAGTAAACATTAACAGAGTCACGAAATTATTTTTTCTATCACTAGTGACCAATGTTCTTTTTAGTTAAATTTTTAAAACATTTCTTGCCTGATTTACGAGAAAAAAAAATTTTAATTAGTATATAATCTGATAAAATTGTACCTCTATTTTATTATAAAATAATTCATACTAGACTTATCAAGTATTCAAGATAGAATTGCTTTGAAAATCATAATTTAATTCATTAGCTAATAAAATTAGTCAGGGCTTCAAACGTAACCTTTCCGACATTTTCAGAAAAATTGTCTTTTATAGGTTTAAAAGGAAAATGTCATATTCTATAAAGAGTTTCCAATATTCAGAAACTACCATTCAATTTTATTAATGCAATTTTTTATTTGTATTGATTTTCGTACCTACTAGATTTCGAAATATCTTTTCACAACATCAAAACTTCTTTTAAAGTGTATAAAAATACATTTTTCTGAAAACATCTGAAAATGGCGGAAATGTTACGTGTGAAACCCTGAAAATTAGAGTTTTTTTGAGCAGAATTTAATTGTGTAGAATCGATATCGCTCCTTTTGCGTGTGTCGTATATTTTTCCATATTCTATAATTCTATGTAAATACTGTAAATAGTATCCTTCAACAATTTCATTCAGTGTTTAAAAATGTTTAATATTCCTAATGAAAAATGATTTTGTACGTATCATTGAAATCAGTTTTCTTATAAAATGTATAACTAGAATAATAACAAAAAATTTGTTTTCAAGTATAAAAGATTCAATATTGCTACAGCGGCCTGGTGCCTTGGTCATGAGACTGTTAAATCTTCCACATGTGCGTATCATTTGTTATGGAGCACAATTTCAAGAGTATCTGGACAATTTCATGAGAATATTACTTTCTTTTCAAAATAACAAGTCGTTATCGATAGTACCATAATACTAGCTTCTTGGTAAGTCGATAGAAAAGAAATTTCTTTATTATGGTCTTAAACTACTGTAATTAAAAGATTTGCTGACTATATAGAGGCAATGATTACACAATGATAAAGATAGTGATTAGTCTATGATTCAACAAAAAAAAACTCATCCACTGCCTACTACTCCATTTATCTGTTTACAAAATCGGAACATTCATTATACGCACATAACTAAAACTAGGTAACTAACTCACCCATAATAAACAATATATTTTAATTGTTACATTAAATTCAGAAAACCTTTTTAAAAGAAAATATTTCATAAAATCATTTTTTATTGCAATCCTGATCAAAATCTACGTAATACGTTGTTCTAGAAATTTGTAAATAGAATTTATTTTTAAATTATCTTGTGAAGGCAATTGTTTCTTCCATTTAATGGAAAAGGCACAAGAAATAAAAATTAGCATTTTATTCAAAAAACGATTAAAATGTTAAAAACAGTAGCATTGCCTTACTTTTTTATTTAATATTTATCCTTGAAAGGGAGAGGCTAGTTTTTTTTACATACCCTTCTTAAATATTTTACAAACGCAATCAAGTTGCAGTGTAATCTATATTGAAGTAATATGTAGTTTTATAATAAATAGCTATCACAAAAATTTGGTTTATTATGTAAACCGTATTCTGGCAGGCTTCGCAATAAGACATTGCGAAGTATTATCACCTCTACTTCTTTTAAGCTGGATTTATGGCAGACCATACTTTCTTAACCTATTTACTATTTACAATTGGACATTGCCATTTTATTTTTCAAAATTATGTTCTTATTATCGCTTTAAAGTTTTAACTTTATGAAAATACCGCAGTGCAACAATCAACTGTAGAATTGCTAAACTTTGTCAGTAAATATTTTTCAACTCTTAAAAAGTTATTCAAATGTTTTTAGCTGTAAGTACAGATAAAACTCTGTTAATGTGAAAAAATAAGTTTTGAATAATCAACTTATAATGTAATTTTTTCGCACGAGTATTTGCCGCTTTGTTGCACTGCAATTTATTATATTATCGTTCAAGCTTTCGTATAAGAGCATATATATGAAAGGCGAATAAAAAGCACTTTTTGTAGGCACATTAACCTCTAAAATATTATCAATTCTTAGTATAAATCAGATGGTCAGTATTCGCATATTCTGAGGTCTCGAAAATAAATTGAAGGTATTCTTAACTTGAATCCTGCAATTATTTAGAAATCGAGGGGCGATTGTTTTTTAATATAAAAAGTTCATAAATACTGTGCTTTTCTGCATCATTCTCAAGACTGAAAATTTCTTCATTTTCATTACTCACTTTTCTGCTTTAATTAACAGAATCATATTCACTTCCGTGTCGTTCATGATTTGTATATCGCAAAAGGGGATTTTCCCCGGTAGCTGTGTCAGCATCTTCTTCATTATTAATAGTACAGGCGACGATTTCTTCTGTCAAAAGAAAAATCTTTACTGTATAGTCATACCTAATAGTAGAAACTTGAAATTTAAACTTTAATATAAAGTTGAAAACTTACCAGGCAAACACAACTGCAATTGATCATTACTGGGATTCGTACTGTCACCTGTACCACTGTCCTTACTGTGCTGAGAACTTGTGTCCAAGTACATGTGAGTTTGTGTTTCCAGCACAACGGGAGCAGTTGCTGATAGCGATTGTCGGGTCGCGTTATGGGAGGCATTTAAGCGCTGTCTTGTCTGATAAATAATGACAACCCATACGATGGATGTGCCGACCGCACAACAAACAACGGTAATTATTATTAGACCGAGCATGTCGTCTTCATTTACCATTGAGCTTGGCGCTAAAATAATAAAATGTATGGGTTTGTGTAATAATTTAAGATGTAACTAATGTAAAAAATTGACAGTATATTATGAATGCTATGAATAAAATAATACCAGGGTTAATTGTAAGGTGAGATGCTCCGACAACACTTCCTAAAGAATTGCTGATCTCACATTCGTAATCACCAGCATCATTTCCTACGGTATTGACGATAATCAGCAACTGATCTTCCGCGGTGAAAAAATGTCGTTCAGTTGCTTGCAGTGGACTGCCATTTTTGCGCCACAATATTTTTGGTCGCGGAGAACCACTGGCTCTACAGTCAAGTACAATGGAACCTCCAGCGATTATTTCTTTGTTTTCCATTGGTTTCATAAACGATGGAGTTTCTAAAATAGGTTTGTGAAGTACAGAATAACTTATAAATAAAAATTTACATATATGTATAAAAAGTATAAAATTTCACTATAATCACCTAGAATAGTGAGAGTAGCGTTTGCAGTAATCATTCCTGCTAAATTTTGTGCAGTACAAGAATAAACTCCACTATCAGCTGTTTTTACATCGATTATAAAAAGAACATCATCAGTAGGCATTTTGTGCATTCTCCTTTCCCTTGCAGCAGGAAAATCATTTCCACCATCTTTCTGCCAAGCTATTTGCGGCGCCGGTAATCCCTCTGCTGAACATTCAAGACGAGCAGTTTTTCCCGCAGTAACTCGAATATCCCGCGGGATTTTAGAAAATGATGGATATACTGTAAAATAAATTATATATTTATACTTATAGAAAATTTATGTTCATAGTACAGAAAATATTTTTAAGAATCACTTACTCAAAACACTAATTTTTGCCTTAGCAGAATAAGTTGTGCCATAATTATTCGAAACCATACATTGATATCTGCCGGCATTGGAATGAGTTACATTTGTAATATGTAAAGTGGAAGATGCCTCAGTGACACCACGATCAGAGCTTGCACTGTCACTTTGGAAAGTGGAATCCCATTCAACATTATCATGTTTCCAAGTGAAATTTAATGGTGCATTTGCAGTACTCGTAGCACGACAAACAAGCGAGACGTTATCTCCTTTAATGCTCATTTGATTAGCAGGATCTTCTATGATCCTGGGTTTCGGATATTCATCTGTAAAAAAACTAGTTGAAAATTCTGTTTCCGTAATTTCTTAATTAAATATCATATAAACTGTTTATTAAAGTCAGTATCAAGAAAAATTAATTTATACAAACCACAAGTGAAATTTGCTTGATGGAGATTCATTAATGACATTCCATGTAACCAATGTGGATATCCACACTGAACTTTTGCATCATTTTGTCTATGAGTTTGTAACCACAAACTAAGCCACTGAAGTCCGCAATCGCAAACTAAAACTCCTACAAATAAACACGATGCATATTTTAATAAAAATAAACTAACAACGAAGTTAAACATAAGACTAAGACAAGGGGTAACGTTCATATTTACCAGTATTAATTTTTAGTTTCAGTAGATTAGGCATTGACAGAAAGGCATTTTTCTGAATACTCGTTATATTATTGCCTGTTAAATCTACTTCTGTAACTTGTGACAAACCACTGAACGCATTTTTATTAATGGATTTTATTTGATTATGGGCAAGTCCCAGTTTAAGAAGTCGCGCAAGCGGAACAAAAGCTCCGTTAATATCTTCTACCATATACGATATTTTGTTTGAGTTAAGCTCTCTGAAAACATAAAATTACCATATTTAAAATAATTTTCTAAAAGTCCCTAAAATTACGTATTTCTCACTTTTACTTCCTCTTTGGACATTTATATGTTGTAATTTGAACGCTACTTTGTTACTTACAGAATTTGAAGATTTGGTGTATTATTAAATGCTCCTTCTGAAATATAGGTCACTTTATTTTCATCCATTTTAAGTTTTTCCAGATTCTCTAAATATTCAAATGTACCTCGTTCAATAGACATTAATTCATTGTTGGATAGATCCCTAGAAAAATTGCGATCGTAAATTTAAAGCAATTCAATTCTATAGATAAATTCTACTACCCTAAAGGCAATTAAAAAAATTATCCGAATACTTACAATTCTATAAGTTTTTTACACCATTCCCACGCTTGGGATTCAATAGTAGTTATTTTATTATGAGACAAAGTCAGCTTCTCAAGATTTTCTAGGCCAAAAAGTCCACCTTTTTTTACTACAGTCAACATATTGAAATCAAGTTGAATGAGTTTCAAGCTTTTAAGGGGCCAGAAAGCACCATCATCTAGATTTTCAATTTTATTTCTTTTTAATCGTACTTCCTCCAAATTTTTTAAATCTTTCAAACTTAACGCATGAACTTGTTTGAGCTCATTTCTGTTTACTTCTCTGTAAAATGGTAATTCGTTTCATTTTTACATTTAATTTTCAGTACAATCATAAATGTAAGATAGTGACTTAAAATTGGGTTGTAATCATTATGTTTTACCAATACTTACAAAATACGCAGTCTGGCGAGACTTGTGAATTGATCTTTCAGGTGGGTAAGACGATTTTTATTCAATCGAAGTTCTTCTAGCAATGTTAAATTTTCAAAACTTCCATTTTCAATTATACTAATTTGATTTGTATTTAAATTTCTGCAAGGAAAACGAAAGTTTTTAAATATAAAATATTTATTAGATTATTACAACAGGTATTTAATAATAAATATTAATAAATAAGAAAATTCAGTTACATACAGTGTTCTTAGTTGATTCGGCACAATAAACGAACCGTTTTGTATGGCACTTATTCTATTAGCCGTTAAATCCAAGTGCTGCAGTTCTGGGAAGTTTAGTAAAGTTGTTCCATTGATCTTACTAATTAAATTATGGGACCTGTGAGTACAAAAGTGTTTCAAATTCATTAAATTCATTCATGCCCCAAATGACCACACTATTTTAATCAAGTTCCATCCGTGCTTAACACCCAAATGGAAAAGTATTTAACCGTATTGGTTTTAGTTATCTCAAAAGTGACATCATACTACTTACAAAGTTAGGTGTGTCAGATTTGGGAGATGCAAAAATTGTGGCACTTGCGTCAAATGATTTTTATTGAGTTTAAGCGCACGCAATTGAGCTCCATTGGACAATGAAATTGTAAAATTGTCTTTTAATTTATTAGCACTCAGGTCTCTGGAATATTAAGGTAACATTAATTCATTATTTGGAGACATAATTAATATTTTGATATAATTCGTTTATTAATTAGTGTACTCACAACTCTTTGAGCTTGGGTAAGTGGAGAAGTGCATTAAATTCCAGATTGGCAATATTGTTGTTTTTTAATTCGCTGAAAGTATCAAGATTTATCATTATATCGATAATACAACAATACAATTTAAATTTAAAAAATTTTATTCTACAAATCTAACGGTTATTATGCCCTGTATATATAATGTACTTTGTATCAGTACTGAAGTTTTTTTTATCCCTGTGTATATAATTCAATATAAACTATACGCCTAAAGATTTAGAAATTATGCAATAAGAGAAACAAGTGTTTAAAACAATCTACAATATGACGTTTGTTATGATCAACATTTGATTGTTGCTGCTATTTGGCTCCGTAAATTTCAATTAATTTTGAAGAGTTATTCAGACGCTCAGGCGTTAATAAAAAAGATAAAAAAAAGGGATAGGATATCGACTTACAGGATTTCGGTCCATGGTGGCAATCCGCTGGGTGCTCCAATCAGTTGTAACCCACTGCAATCCACAACATTCCCTAAACAGGCACATTCAACCGGGCACTGATTCTGGACCGGACCATCGAACATACCCATATTTGTCGCAGAAGAAATCACTGATAACGAAGATAGCCATAATATTATGAGGCTAAGTCTTCCAAAGCTCGAGTTCCGAGTACGTTGAAATCGCTCAAACAGACGTGCGAGCGACGCCTTTTGCGAATTCGACATCGTATAGATGTATTTCACTTTTGGAATTTAATTTTTAAGCATCTTGTGAATTCGTGTACGTTGCTCCATTGCAATTTGTAGGTCGATGATAAGGCACTCACGAAGAAGTAGCCCCGAAGTCTAAAATAACACAGGTATCGATTCTAAAGTCAAAATAAGCACTTATCTCAAAAACGCTTCAACTCCATCTTTTACCCACGCACACCATCACACTTTAATGGTGGCACTGTGATCGGTTGGCACTTGCTGAAATTGAGGGTGGATTTCGACAATAGAGAGGGTCAATTGCACGGGCATAAAGTCACTAAATAGTAGAAATGAACTCGATGTGAAAAAAATTCGTTTTGTTCGACTAAGCGTAAATCGCGTAAATCTAAATTTTATATTAAAGTATGATTGTTGCATCGACGATTGTTGTGTACAATAATTCAAGAATGAATCCATATAAAAAGTTCATTCTTTGGTTTTGAGGTTTTGATAACGGAAAAGGATTCCAATTTTTTTAAATTTGAATTCGAGTAATTGTAATTTATTTACATCAATATGTTTATATATAAAAAAAAGAACAGAGAAAATATTGTTACTGTCAAATTATTATAATTTTGAACTTACACTATTTACTTTTGAAATTACGGTAACGGCATATCACTAATCGCACGAACGCACTACGCTCGAAGGATAATATTTTTGATACCGACCGAAACTTATCCTCCAAGCAGCTCCAAGCAGTGGGATTCCGTGTGGCGTGCCGTGAAAACTTTCAAATGCCAATGGACTTCTCTTTTTAACACATATATTAGGATAGAAAGAGAATTCCGTTCGGATTTGACAAATTTCACGGCATTGGAATCCCACTGCAGTTCCAAGCATGTATTGCATAACAGAATATTCAATTCAATCAAATTCTAAGCAGTTCTAAGTGTTAACAAAATTACAATTCCTTGACATAATTCGCATACATTTATTAAATCGCTTAATATTTTAATTATTATATACGTTTATTAAAATTATTATATATTATTATTATATATATACAATAGTGTTATACCATGATTCTACCTGAATATAAAATTCTCAAAAGAAATGCTTGAGAATTTGAAAATTTGCGGGCTTTTTTCTTTGCGGGCGTAACGGGGTAACGGTAACGTTAGAGATGGTAACGTAGGCGCATAGACCGCGTAACCGAACTAACGACCGTTTGCCGTATTCCGTAACGCTTTAGTGCTTTACCGCTACCGCCGGACGGTGACGCTTGAATTGTCTTGAATTGCTTGAGTTTTAATAAAAGTAGGAAATTTACAATAAACATTTTGTCAAGATGGTTGATGAAACTGAAAGTCATACCGAATTAACAGATGCAGAGGCTGAGTTGTATGATAGACAAATTCGGCTTTGGGGTCTTGAATCTCAAAAGCGGTAAGTCAAATCACCAAAATATTCCTAACCTATAATTTACTACTGTCACCGGGTTTATTATTTTATGTATTTATATGCGGTTTTATCACAGTAGTTTAATTTTAAATTATCAAAGTATTTGGTAAATTGCATGTGAATATCAGAGCAGAGCAATTAAAAACACGCCTCCAAGCCACTTTTTGGTTTTAGATGGCACGTGTGAAGAAAAAATATAATTTTAGTTATTGCAAGTTAATCCTGACAGAAAATTTTTGTATATTTTTAAGGATTTTAAGGGTGTTGGGTTCAAATTCAATCTACTTTATTATTATTTATATTACTCTATTTTCAAATATTTACAGATTGCGTGCTGCAAAAATTTTACTGATTGGATTAAATGGATTTGGCGCAGAAGTAGCTAAGAACATAATCCTCTCGGGAGTGAAATTGGTAACATTTATGGACCACAGGCCTCTAAGCGCTCTAGATACGTGTTCCCAATTTTTAGCGCCTAGAGAAGAGATTGGAAAAAATGTACGTTTTTTGCAAACTGCCCTAAAGATTAAATATATTATAATTAGAAACTTTCATTTAAAAAATCTCTCCTTATAATTTTCAGAGAGCTCAGGCTTCATTGCAAAGAGCCCAAAACCTGAATCCTATGGTAACAGTAACAGCAGACGAAACTAATCTTGATGACAAACCAGACGAGTTCTTTGAAAACTTCGATGTGATTTGTGCTTCCGAATGTACAGTCACTCAAATCAAACGTCTCAATAAAATCGCCAGGAAGCAGAACAGCAAATTTTTTGTGGGAGACGTGTGGGGCATGTTTGGATACACATTTGCAGATTTAGGGACTCACTCGTTTGTCGAGTAAGTTGTCAATAACAATATTTCGATAATAGTTGAAAGTTATCTTAGAATATGGTACTTGATAATTTATAAGATAATTAACACTTTTGTAATCTTTATAGAGATGTAGTGCAGGCCAAAAAAATACAGGTACCAGAAGGTGGTGAACCTGGTTATAAAGATAAGTTCGAAAACATTACAACGACAGTAAAAAGAGTGGTGACCTTTGTTCCGTTTGAAAGAATCCTAAACGTCAAGAAATTACCAAAAGAAGCTGAAATGTATTACCTCTTGCAAAGTGAGTGATTCTTTATTATGAATTCCATGTCTTGAAATGGAATACCCCTGTAATATCTATCTAATATATATACTCTTTTTCAGTATTGCTGAATTATCGAGAAAAACATGGTAAAGACCCTCTTCCGAGCCAAAGAGCTTCCAATCCGCTTAAGGAAGAGGCTACAGCAGTTATTGAAGCCTACGATCTTGGGGATACCATAAAACCTTTCTTAGAGTAAGTATTATTATGAAAAAAGTCAATTTTCCATTTCAGTAAATTGAAATTTCTTTTATTTGAAGATATTTCATAGCTTATTGTATTATTTTATATTAATTTAAGATAATAATTTGCAGAGGTAATCTATACGCACAAGTAAGCCCGGTATGCGCGATTCTTGGTGGAGTTATGGGACAAGAAATAATCAAGGCGGTCTCCCAGAAAGAAGCTCCTCATAACAATCTATTTCTCTTTAATCCTGACACCATGTGCGGGAAGATTCTGAATCTCAGATGCTAATTGAGTTAGTATGCAAAGAGATATTTTTTTTATTCAGAATAACCGTCTGGATCCCTGAAGTCATGTTTTCAACTTTTCTATGTCATTCTTAAAAAATAATTATTATATCATACTGCCGACAAAAAGTATTATTTAATGAATTGTAAAAATAAATTTGAATTTGTATCCTTGTGTTTTAATATCCACAACAGCTTTAGTCATTTATTATTCAAAGTAAAAAGATTTTTAATTCGAAGCATAAACGTTTGGGTGATGTTATCTTTATCAAGTATTATCAATTATAAAAGCGGAAATTATCTTATAATCTTAGACTTATACAAAACTTTCCAAGATTAGCGTAGAGGGTGCATGAGTGATGAAGCAAGGTTAATAATTATTTAATACGTTTACTGTGATATATTGCGAAAGGACTATTCTTAATAATTAAAGATTACCCGAGTGCAACCTCCAGTTGGTTTTAGATCAATGAAGACTGAAGTGAATAATTGAAGAAGGTCCTAAAACTAAGTGACGGAATAAGATGAACTAATTGACTTCTAGAAGCAATTTTAATGACGAAAATAAATTTTAACGAATGACAAAAAATCTTCAAAGAAACAAAAACAAAATGAAAAGGAATCTACTTTTTTTAAATGTTAGGTAGTGGAAAAAATGACGCGAAATGTTATTTATAATTTTCATAAATTAATTCCACGTGTCCGAGCAGATAAACTTGTTATTTAAAATGATAATTTGAAAGTTAATATGTTATTCATTTTAATTTGTCAATATTTTGATGTACAGTTTGATAGAGGAAGAGGCAATGCATTTTCGATTTTTCATAGACAATGCATTGTTGAGAAATATGATTCAGGGTCATCGTTGAGGCACTTCCAGCTTCGTTTTTGCAGATATTTCATGTTTTCGCGTGGAAAATACCAGTACGTGTATTGTGTAAAGTGGAAATTGAAAAAGGGCTGTCGGCTTGATTGAGCTCTCGTCGTTATATACTTTACAGCGGGTTGCAGATATTACATTCACGAAGCGCAATCGTGCAGCCATTGTACTCGACATGCAGATGGAAATTGAAAAATCGTTTGAGACGTTTCCAATTTAAAAATTGTTGAAACAACAGTTCCGATAGTTTACACTTTTTTTCTGGAATTTAATTTTTGAAAAACATCCCCATTGGAAGGATGAGATGAAAAGATGTCGCTTCACGATTGATTGAACATTATACATTATATAAC
>JAUESI010000018.1:11786890-11809140 GCA_032275145.1 Synergus laeviventris | reverse complement strand
AGACTATAGTGCAGTGTTAAATGAGTAAGTCTCTCATTTATAATAGTTTTGAAAAGTTAGATTTCAATGATTTATTCTGATCTCATCCTGGCGACTCGAATGTGATTAATTCCACAAAAGGCATCGAAAAATCAGACACGTGTCTTGCTTGTTCTAACGTGTTTAAAACCACGCTTATGAGAATTACTAATGAAACGTCAAGGCGAAAGTTTGAGGGGAGCTTGCACCGCTACGAAAACGTCCGCTAATGGTTTTTTTCGATGCACACCGTACAGTATTAATGCTCCAGACAAGATAATTCGACAACCATGAAAGCACGTGACCATATCTGCATATGATTATCATGCACGTCGTGTATATCAGTATACCTGCTCATACGAAAACGCGTGTATAACGTCGTAAAAAAAGTCTGCTTGATAGTGCTTGGCTGCCTGTCAATGTAATGGATAGAGTATAATATTTTGAAACGCAGAGAAAGGCGATGCATTTTAATTTTATGGTGCACAGTATTATAGAGAAATCAATAAAGAATCGGCTGTCATAACTTTTAAAGTACCATGTACCATACAGTGGTATATCGTAACAGTACGTGTTTATATATTATTGTAGCTAGCCAATCAATCGCGCGCGAGTAGTTTCTCAAATTGACGTGAGACAAATGATTCGTAAACTTATAAAATTATTTAAGTTTATATCGAAGTTCAAGAACAATTTTGTTTTGACTTTAGACCCCTGCAGAGTAAGCAGGAGATAATCGTCCCTTATATTAATAAAAGAGCCCGTAGGTAGCTAAAGAGAGTATATATTTTTAAGAGAATGGATAAGGGGACTGGGGACATTTATCTTAGAATGACAGTTAACCACACTGGTCAACTGGTCATTTTCTACTAATAATTAGGTTAATAATTTCCGGAGGATCGAGTCTCAAATAGCCTCTCGTTCGACTCTGTAGGTTCTTCGATAACTTTCGTAGTGTCAAATAGCCCCTTTCTTTCGTTCAATTTCATCGTCGATGGACTAACCGTGTGGACTTTACAACCGACGTTTAAACTCGCAGAACTACGACCTTGTCGTTAAATAAGTCTGTGTTGTTCGAGAGTAGTTGCGGTGTGTCAATATAATCCATAGTTATTTTAATGACGGTAATAATTTTTGTCGTGCTCCATAAATCAAAATAATCCTCTCGCATTATTATACATATACTTCAAGCGAAATAAAAAAATTTTCAATTTAGAACTAGAAATTGCATGTAGCGATTACATTGTATGAGTTGGTAAAAAAAGTATCCTCCTAAAAGTTTCATGAAAATCAGTTGAGAGAATTATTTGTTCTAAAAAACATAGGGATTTTTTGAATCTATACTTAATATTATTAGAAACGTTTTTGGAGCGTTCCAAAAACATTCGAAGAACGGTCCCTATTTCCAAAGGTGATCCGATGTCCGAAAGATGTTTTAAAATCGTCCTTAGAACGGTTTTATAACATCGGACATACAGACCATTCCTGTAACGTTACAAAAACGTTTCTAATATAGTTTGACCACTGGATAATAAAGTTTATAAGGCCGGTTTGCGGTTTTCTAGGGGAGACCGATCATAGTTTCCGCATTCATCAAAAGAGAGCGCCACTATTATGTGTTCAGGTTCACATATCGGAACAGTCGAAATGTGAGTTCCACAAATAAATATTTTTATCAACGTAATTACATATTATAAATCACAATTTGATAAATATAGGGAAACTAGGTCGATTAGTCAACTAACTCTGTTACTCAACTAACCCCTTTAGTTAACTAATCCTGGTCTCTCCGGTTTATTTCCAATCATATTTCGAAGTGTGAATTATTTCCTTTTACTTCAAAACATACTTCCCGACAGTCGTGTACAAATCCTTGGATTATTCGCGAATTACGTAGTTTTGACGCATTTCGTATTGATTGTTGTATATATATAAAACTAAAAAATAAAGTAGTGTTAGTAAATTCCTGTCCTGACTCACGGGAAGTACCTTTACGTCACACTGTATAAAGGGTGAGAAGCGTAAGATTGTACGATAAGACCGGCAAATGTATAATATACCTATACAGACATTTTCCACTGAAATTGACATTTATTTCGTTTAAATACATTGTTGATATATTCTAAAATGGAGCTAGAATTGTAAATCAATCGAAATATCAACAGATTAAAAGAAAATATTTACTTTGAGAAAACTCCTATAATTAACCTTTGTTCCACGAGATCCATGAACATTACGTTGTACCTAGAAAAAAGGTTAAGATTTTTTAAAAAGTGTATAAGAAGGCTTGAATAGAATAGGATTCAAAATTGAAATTCCTGTGAATACCTGATTTTCCCTCCGTTCTCTTATATCACATTTCGGAAAGAAATTAGAGAGAATTAAATAAACTTAAAATCTAATCTACTTTATGGAATACGAGAGAGATGGCATTAAAGCTATGTGAATAGCCGGAAATTACATTTTTGAAGTAATCTATTCTATTTTTGTACATTGAAGTCTAAAGGGAAAATCAGGTATTAAAATTAATAGAATTATCCTTGCTTTTATGTTAGAATCTTATAAATTTAAAATTTTATCCTATTCAAGCTTACCGGGAGTATACAAGATACAAAGTGTATCTTTTGCCATTTCTCATATCATCAGGATATCTTAGGATAAGAAAGAATTTTTTATAATGTTACGAGTAAGAGTAACTGAATATAAAATAAGGTTTATTTATTCGACAATAATATGGTACTTTTATATTTGCAGGTTTTTCTTCATTCTAATTGTAGTGTTTAGTGTCCTGGACCAATGGATATCGGAGACTGCCGCCGCCAGGATAGCGATCGTGCACTCAAAATAATTCTATTGAGGTAAAACATTATTAAAAAATTCCAAATCTTTGTGAAACTATTTTTGTATGAGAATTGTTTAGTATTGTAAATCAATCTAAATATCATCAGATCAAAGGAAAAGCTCTATATTTGAGAAACTCCTATATTCAAAATATATAATCAGTGATACAATATATACAAAGAATATTTTTTCTTATTTCTCATGTTTAAATATAGCTTTAGAAATAATTTTTTATATAGTTACTTGTACCTGAAGATACAAAATAAAGTTCATTCATTCGAAAATAATACTTTTATCTTTTCAGGTTTTTCTTCATTCATAAGTGTGGTGCTTATAGTGTCCTGGACCAATGACTATCGGAAGCTGCCGCCGCGCCGCCAGGATGGCGATCGTGCACTCAAAATAATTCTATTGAGGTAAGCCATTATTAAAAAATGCAAAGTCTTTATATTTGGAAGCTATTTTTGTATTTCCGTCTTTATTTCCGAAGGGATTATATTTAAATTATTATTATTAATTTGGTATAGTATTCAAATATTAGTGCTATTTTAATTTAAAGGATTGCAACTCTTCACAATTCTTGAAACTTTGAGGGAAAGACAAAAATAGCTTTTAAATTCAAATACGGAGGCAAATTTTCACAACTTATGTTTAGACAATTACCGCTAGTATATTAGCTATAAAGCTCTCGGTCAATACTGGCAGGTTGCTAGACTATTATTGAACTATATATAGATGTCTGCTACATTATCAGATTAGCAGATTATACCCATACTAAGGCATTTCTAAACATCAGATTAATGCAAATTTCATGATCGAACCGATTGGACGTATAGAGACTATGCTGGTGGCCTTTACCTTTTTATTTCTAAATTTCAGTGAAATCGAATGACAAATACAATTATAAATACGTATAAGGAAATACAATTAATGGATAGAGAAACCATCCAAACGAATAATGGAAATCAGATAACAAAACGTCTCCTAATGTATGTGTTTGAGTGCTGTTTTTATTTTGTTTAGTATTACACCAAAAATGTTAAAATTTTCTCTAAATCTTATAAGATATTTGCGCATTAGTTCTTATCGCTCCTAGAACTTTATTTAGAGCTTCTGAAAGTTAAGTCTAACGCCCTTATACTAGACTAGAATCACTCTTCGCACGTATAACTGCCAAAGTGCACCGAGTCACGCCGCAAAAATCGCCTACGTGAGTGAACTGCTTATTTCTCTTTCGGCCACAGGATTCCGATTTACCAGAAGCTATGCGTTTGCTTATCAGTATCATATTGTCGGCGGGTGCGGACTTTATTAACTTTTTTCTAACTGGTTTAGAACGACTCTGTTATCGCACAAAATGAGAAAATACCGTGCGGAATAAGCTTGCTTCTTTGGCCCGTTTTCAAAGTATTCCTTGGCTAAAGAGGATAAAGAGCGAGGAATGAAAAAAGGGGGCGAGAGAGGAAGCCAACAAGAGAGTCAGCAGGCGATGAAGAAACGTGTAAAATATTTCATAGGAATTTTTCTGACCGAGGGGTATATAATAAAATATCTTTTCGAGGCTGCTGTATATTTTCACAGACTACTTCGTAGGAATGCATTAACAAAATCACGTAATAAAATCTGAGTGCACCCCCACCTCCACCTTTTACTGGGTGGGCAACTCGTAAAATGCGATACATTGTGCACCAGGTAGCTACTGAGTAGTCGCACGCGAAGACCAGAAGGATTGACCTCATGAAATGTCTATACGATCTGTCGCCCGCGCCTCCATACATTTACCCAATCACGCTTATCTGTCAGACACGAAACGTTTCAAATACCCACAAATCTCTTTTCATATCTACTATTTGCCTTTTTTTTTGCGAGAATTTTAGAGAAGAATGAGGTAGAGCTCGAGTCATTTTCATATAGCCGGCGTGAATGCCGTGAGTTTGGTATGTTTTTATACCTTTAGGGGGTGGAGGAAGTGGTTTTAATATTTCTTGGAATTTATATCGCATTTGAAATTACATACTAAGTACGGAACGTTGAATTTTAATTATTTCTACTTTTTCTGAAAAGATTTATTAAAGTAATTTAACTTTAATAATAAAAAAAAAATTAATTATATTTTAAGTAATTCAATGGATTTTACGTTTCATTGGATTCACATACAAAAATTCGTTCATTGGAACGTACCGAATTTCAACCACATGATTCTAATGAGTCTTGTTCGTATGAAAACTTTTGGTATAGTATATAAACTGATGAAATAAGCGAATTGGTTTTAGGTTTCTTTATACACACACCATTTGATAGGTCGTAATTTACATGTTTTAAGCAAAACCAAGCACAAGGCAAAGTCGCGACTGGCTCATAAAGAATTCAGTGTCTTCTTTTTGGTCACTGAGCCACACTTTGGTAGTATGCTTATTATTTTGATGGATATTCCTTAATATTCTAGACTTAAGGCACGAAGTATAGCGATCGATTTATACTCTGTTGGTGTCTGGGCTGTTGACCTTCTATTCCTCCCCAAAAGTTTCTTCCTATTCAGTTGTTCTCTGATTCCTCTCTCCCTCTATTTATAGTATATATGATCTCTTCTTGGATTATAGTAATACCAGTTCGAAGTTTCTTCCGTTTGTATTTGAGACTCAGATTCGACCCCGGATCCGTGAAGACGACGCCAGTAGCCGTTTCCGCTTCTCGTTTTCGCCACCCGGCCTTCGAAATTAATTGCGACGGCCGCGTCTTAATTGATAACATAACGTCTCAGCAGCATGAACCTTTATGCCATAAGTTTAACCGAGAGGAAGGACAGTAGAAATTGGATCCCCCGAAGAGAATCGTGAGAAGTTTATGGATTATTATGTTTATTTCTTTATTATCAAAAGTAATAAAGTACTGTGATTCATTGAGTTGATGTTTCAGACGTCTAGTCTGACGATTTTTTTTACATTTAAAATATTAGAATAAAAATATTACAAGCGATTTATAGTGAATTTATGGAATTTCACGGAACTTCCAAGGATTTTTGGAAGAGTTGAAAAAAGTGATCAAAAGGTGTTTTCAGACTTTTTTCAAACTATTTTAAAAATCCTTGGAAGTTCCTCAAAATCTCTTGAAAGTCTTTCAAAAGATTTTAAAAAGACTCCGAAAGATTTTAAGAGACTTATGAAGATATTTCACAGGATAACTTATAGTAAAGTCCATTAAACTTTATCCATAATAATCAGAAAAAGTACACGTTACTTTTTTTACCCACTTGCTGAGGAAGTGTATCATAAGTTATTTTACCGAATGGATGAGACTTATGGCAGAGTTCGGGTTCATATTTCATGCTTTTGTTCGATTCTGTCGAGCATTATTTTAGTTTACGTCAAGAAATGTTTTTCAGATCGCGGTTTATCCGTGGCCTTTTTCTGTAACTCCCATAGAAATATGTTTCTCTTCCTGCCAACGGGCCAGCCCCGAGTAACTAGAAGCTGAAGGGCCTGTTACGTATTACATTGCGAGGGTTGTCCATTGTTCTTGTGGATTGACACACGGGTCACTTCTGCATGAATATCGTACTGCACGCTTCCTAATTGGGGTCAGTTAATTAATTTCATGCACAATGAATGTGTTTTCCAGAATTTATAGCAAGCTTTTAAGGATAAGTGGGATTTATTTGGCATTTGTTTTACGGCGTAAGCTTTTAATTTAGAGCTTTATTCAGGGTGTCTACTAATCGGAAAAACCGGGAAACCAGGAAATAACCGGGAATTGAAATAAATATAGGACACCAGGTCGAATTAGGAATTGTGTATTAAAAAGAACAAGTGATATTGTGTCATTCAAAGCTTGGAATCTTTCGAAATGTTTTACAACCTATAATAAATTAGGCTAAAGTTTCAGACGTCTACTATGAGACAATTATTTTCTTCGAAGCTTCTCACTAAAAAAATTGTTTTATTTACAATTATTTTTCTATTAAAAAACAGGAAGCATGTCGGGAAATGTTTTTGCAAACCATATTTTTAGTTGTTGATAAGAAATCTTTGATGACAAAAAAAATTCGTCTGAGTAGACGTCTGAAACTTCAGCCCGATTGACAACCTTAAATGTATTTTATTTGTGCTTTGATTAAAAGAAGATTTAAAATTTATAATGCGGAAATAACCGGAAATTTGCTGAGAGGCGAAAGTATTTCTTAAATAAGGATCGTTTTTCGCTGATTAATAATCCAAAATCAGACCATATACGGTCTATGAGTGATTATTTGAACCGTCAAATGATTTAGGGGAAGTGATAAAATGTGCCCTAAAGACCCGTAACACACAGGATCAGACTGGCATGTATACCGCCTATATTTGTGTCTTGTGTGGTGTTTGGTGTGTGGTGCTGAGTGGTACTTTAAAATATTTTTGGCAATATAACGTTGAATTATGGCTTTCTCGATTCCCTCGGGATGTAGGTCCCGTCCTGCACCCATCGTCGTCGGTACACCCGTTTTCTTTCGGGAAAAATGATTTACCGCATTTCCCTTTGTATTGCCGGGAGCAAAGAGGGCTGCAAAAACACGTAAGGGGTTGCGAGAGTCATGAAGGAAGGAATGAGACAGCGAAAAAGAGAGAGAGGGCACTCGCGATATGGGAAGTATTACATATTTATGGGCTCCTGGTCGCGGCACAGAAACAAATTTCAAGCAAATCTGAGACTGAAATAACGTTAGAGTTATTGGTATGTAAGTTTCAACGAATTTTGGTCTGGGTGCCTTAAAATGTCCTTGCCGAGCGGCAGCCGTGCGTGCTTGTCGCTCGTAAGCGTGTATCCCGGGTTTAGCGACATTTTTCTTTAACCCGGGCCTTCAACTCCCGCCAGTCGCAGTCTATTGTTTCTTTATTCTTTTCCTTCTTCTATTCCTCTTACACAAGGTGCTGAAGGAATATTTTTCCTGTAGAAAGCTGAATGCAAAACATTTCTCCGAAATTGAATTCGTTGAAAAGGCGGAAACACTGGAAAGTTATTTTTTTTGTCTATTTTATTCGAGGATTAAAGGAATGGATTTGAAGTACATTGCAAAGTACAACAATTTTGTTTTAACTACTGAAAAAAATATTTTCTTCGTTTAAGAGGAAAATTCCTTTTCTTGAATCCTCTTACATTTTTCTCTAAAAATGAGAATATTCCTTTATGAATTAGATTATTTTCTGCTATTTTTAACAGTAGAGCTGACCATAGTACTACTTTTGCAATTTATTCTCAGATTGAGAATAATACTTTAATAAGGAGAGGACTATTGATAGGATGTATCCTTTTCTTTTAAGAGGGCTGTGACTTATAAAATATCATTGATCAAATACAATTAATTCTCTTTAATAAATACTTAGAAATTCATAACATTCCTTAAAATCCCGTGAAATCTTTCAATATTCTCTAAAATATCAATTGTAATATCAATGTATAACGTATATGATATTGCTAATAACAAACAAAAGAGATAATTTTTCGCGATTCATTTAAACTTTATTGAAAATCAAGAAACTGACTTTATTAGAGTGAAACCGAAGAATTGATTAAATGCCTACCACTGAAATATTACGCGAAACTGCAAATCGTAGATACCAAAAGTACTTTAGATACAACGGTTGTAGAAAACACGCCAAAAACATGTTTTAACAAATCGGTTCACCGTGTTATGAATGGAGTAAGTGGACTTTTATTTATCGCGCCCATTTGAAAGATAATCTTTGTTATTCGAGTACCGAGAGTTACCTCTCTCAGATAACAAAACAAATGTGTTTATGTAAGTACTCTGGGGCAACTCGCTGCACTCTTATCGCGGTAATTGAACGAGTTTGTATCATCTTTGGAAGATAGTTCGATATAAATATAGACAAATCCGTATGTAAATATCTTAATGTGTTTTATACTGATTGCGATTTTAAGCATTTATTTTCATACAAATGGTGACTTCAGTTTTTGTCTCATTTATATAACATAGTATTTATTTCTATATATTATGCTCACTGCAGTATGAATAAATCAGCTAGGCCTCGTAACTGTCCATTGAAATTTACTTTCTACTTATTATGTTCATTTTCATAATTTCGGCAATTGTATTGAATATAAGACCGGAAGAGCTTAACCTCCATTTGGTGTCGTCCAGTGGAACGTAATGTCTCGTATGGCTTCCGATTTGATTCAGTCATATTTTATGTGTGTGCCTTCGAGGGTCAGCAAGACTCGAAGGGCGGTATCTCCCTGACCAGGGAGTTATTGAATATTGAGTAGCATCTTTCTTTATGGTCGTCTAGGGGTTAGAAAACAATACTATATATTCTATGCCCCACGATATTCAGCTTCTGATGTGCACCGAAAATCATGAAATATTAATTATCGTTTCGTAGATTATCTCGGTGATCAGTAATTTTCTCAATTGATGGCTGAAGTTTCTTGCACGATTTTAGTGCTCGCGCTGGTAGTTTCTCATGTCTATAACTATTATATCTAATGTGTGACGAATCAATGCATTATTTGCACGCAAGGCAACATGGCTCATGACGTTTGCACGCTATTACAGAGTTGTAGATAATACTTTTATCGTTGTATCGATGAAACTCTTTGTACTCAATGAACAAGTGACATATTGTGCAGAAATAATATCTCATGAGTCTGTATAATAATAGCCACTAATGAACAGAAATAAATTAGTCCTCTGTCCTGTGTCATCATATACATAATACATATCTTCTACAGTCCTTCATTTCAGAATTAATTATAAATAAGGTTGTACAGGAAGGTACCAATTGCACTTTTCTGAAAGTGGTCACAAAGCTTCATATAAAAAGTTTATGCCTTAATTATAAACTTTTTATGTCGAAAAGAGTATTCTTCATCCGCACGTAATGAAATCTCGTTTTCCCTGTCTGCTTCGTCTCACTCTATCCAAATGGTTAATCTTGAAGATCGTTAAATCCAAAATCGAGGTTTCCTATTCGTCAATCGTCTCTTTAGGGAGCGTTAAAATCAATGATTTGGATGTAAAGCAAGAGGAGGATTTAGTTAATTTCCGGTGAACTGAAATTTTGGCGTGGCTTGCCTAACTAGAACAACACTACCAGTTAGTATGGCAACTAAGCGTATACTTAGAGGAAGCTAAACGAAGCCGGAGGCATCTTAATCACGTAATTGCTCGCGAAATCCAACATAATATATTCAGATACCCGTGAATCCATTATTTGTAGATGAATAGAGCTCAGCGTTTTCAAGGCCGCTTTACTCATTTGTATTGTCTAATATTTGATTTCATTGATAATCGATTGAAATTATTTTATATTATGATTAATATGTTATAATCTAATAGTTAAACCATAGGAAAAACGAAGGATTCATTGCAAATTACTAAGTACATTGAGCACTATCAACAGCCTGAGGCTCGATATCTTCTTACTAATTCATCCGCGCTTCGCCTTAGTAATTGAAAATCAAGAAAAGCAAGAGCAGGATCCAAGGGAAGCGAAAGGATTTTGGTTCTCGTCACATCCTGCGGCTTCACTTTTGAGGGTATAAGGGCTTTTAACGCTCAAATTCAATTCATCCCAGCGATAAGGCAGCTACTCGACTACTGTACCAATTAAACTACTCAGACGATGAAAAGCGTTAAGCAAAGGGATGATAATGCTTGACGTTTTGGTGAATTATTGCCATTATTATTTCATAATGTGAGTGTTATGATGATCATAATATAATATAATATAATCATAATATCATCATCATCATAACCAGCTTCTAAGAAAGTTATACCAGACTTATGCATCACATTATGCAGCCATGAAATGCATTCTGTTGAGAACCCTGCCGTCCAAATGAAAATAGCCATAAATAACAGCAGTTTTTATCAAAATTGAGTTCAGATCGTCGTACTTATGAAACTTCCCTTGACTTGTATGCAAAAGGATACATTGAAATTTGGTCGGGAAAGTATATTTAATTTGTAGGAAACAGATTATCTGTATCTGCAGAAAGTATGGTTGATACAAACTAAATCAGCCGTGTACAAAGTTACACGATAAAAGCATTATATAGTTATACAATAAATACCATATTGTACATAGTTACATTATGCCAAATAATACCAGTAACTGTATTTTAAGATTCTTAAATAACAATTAATATGTTTCTTGTTCGTTTAACGACATTTTTCGTCCTAATATTATTAACAAAACTTGTAGTGTAAGAAATTGAAAGTTTAATTTTATTAATGATCACTTGAAAATGTTATATTGAATAAATAATTCTGATGTATGGAATTTATTAAAATATTTTAACTTTCAAAATTCTGAAATTGAATTATAAACTGTTTTTGTGTTAAAATCAACAAAAATATTCTATTATTCTCACAAAATCGAAAAATTGGATTTGCAGTTACTGCTATTTTCATTTGAAGGGCAGAACCATATCCAAATTATTTCCTGAATGAAAGATGATTCATTTCAAATGCTTGCCTTATGTGGATCATTTCACAGGAGAAGTAATATAGCAATGTGTCGTGTATAAAAAAGACTCGTATTGATGTCTACTATTTTGAGAAGAATATATGAAAACAAAATTCAAGTAATCGACGATCGAGAGCAAAAAGGAAGGGATGGTCTCTTCCAGTCGATAGGGCGCGAATACAAAACGCGAGACTCTGCCGGTGACATATTGCAAGCATCACAGTTATGCCAGAAAGTGAAGTCTCCCTATCGCGGGCCGCCATTTCAATGACGGCCTCTTCTGCGAAAATCGTCTCCATTCGGATTCAAATGAGACCTCGTTCACGCCATGCCACGCGTCATATACCCCTTAGGCACTTTCAAACATTCGACGCATCGAAATCGTCAACCAGTCGCTTTCCTCTCTCTCGCTCCCCCCCCCTCAATATTTCTGCGCGCTCTATTATTAAATGTAAAGAGCAGCGTTTTATCATATGAAATGCTTAAAATTTTGGACAATTATTAACATAGTAATATTATGTTCGAAATGATTTTTCAAGAAATTCACATTAAAAAGTAGAGTTTCTTTAAGACTCGGGATCATATTTTGAGCGTCCTAATATAATCCAAGGAGGTCCTTCAGACTCATGAATGTTTTACCGAAATCAAAATTTGAAAAAAATAATTTAAAGTGCGTTCAAATTTGTTTATAGGTTTCCTCGTAGCGTCCTATTGTACAGAAATTCCGTCCTGAAATTATGTTTTTTTATACAGTGTTGCAATAGCAAATTGGGTTGAAGTTTTAGATGTCTAGCTAGTCTAACGAGTTTTTTACGTTCATTGCAATAAAAATATTTTTAAAAGTTTCCAAAGTTTTCAAAAAGCAAAATTTTAATTTACATCCCATGGTCAGTTATGTTAATCTCCTCATTTTGAAAATGGTGAACGGTTTAAATCGTTTTTTTAACTGGAAACTAATTTTTAAAAGATTATTCGATTCGCTTAAAGACAATTGAAAATGGTGCATGCTTCATGAACCGAGAATGAAAAGACTGTCAGTCAAGCCTGGTAGACTTAGGGGAAAAGAGGGGACGCGATTCTTCGCACGTTATGGAAGTGGAGAAGAGAGTGTGAGGGAGTTTTTCCCCCAGCGGTTCATCAAACAGATTAAATTATAAATTCACAATGCAATCAAAACGTCGTATCAAACTAAGGAAGGCATTTTATTCGAAATATGTTCTGTAAACCTTTAGTCATTTTCAAATTGATTTATATCGCTTTTAAAAAAATTTTCTTTTATTGAAACACTAAAAAAAAATTATCAATAACGTTGTGAAGGAATTTGCAATAGTAATTTATAGAAAATTAGGGAGCACTGAGAAGTAAAGAACCGAAGCAATTGATGATTTTAATGAAACTGTTAAGTGGTTCGCCGAAACAAGTTTATCGAGCGCAATAAAATTTCTCTTAGAATGCTTTCTTTTATCGGTGAATAACGTTTCCAAAATAAAAGTAGAAACTTGGAGAGCGAACGCTCATTAGTGAATTTAGTTTGTTAGAAAGGGAAGTAAAGGCGAAGCGAGGTAAAGCGGGAACCTCTTGAACGCAAAAGTTAAGCTCTAGCTTGACGTAGGACTGCTTTGAGAGTAACGCGAATTTCTGAAAAGCTCTTCTCGCCCTCGCTGGCGAAGGGGAGCTTCGATGACTTGGAAGGCGATATTACTTTCCTTCTTTCTCAGCGCTTTTCATTCGTTCACGAGGAAGTGTATAGTTCTGCAGCACACCCCTTCTTGTATAGCTTTTCACTTCTTCGTTGGTGCTTTATTCTCGCGGTATATCTCGCGCTTCTAGTGGCCTTTTGCATTCGGGATTACGATTCTCCCGATTTCATAATGTCCTTCAAAGCGATACATCAAACCTGCAGCTACCCCTCTCCGGACACGCTTTGTCATCTCCTTTCGTGCATCCGAGCCCGCTCTCGCACTCCATTAAAGTAATGAAGACGGCGTGCTTGCCGTGGCGCTTGAAAGTCCAAAGGGTTCCTTCCAAGGAATTTATTCTGCGTCAGGGACTGTTAAACTTAAAACAAACCATTCCACCCCCTCTGCACTCTCACCTCCTCCTCACCTCATGGGTGCCACTGTTTTGTCCTCCTTGTCCTCGACACGTTGTAAGCCTAGATGTCTTCCTCATCTTCGTCCAAAAGATTTTATTGTTGGGCTGTTGCCAAGCCCGGTTATTTAACCCTTATACATTTTCCTCAACTCTCTGTAACCGGATATATCGTGCCATAATGTCATATGCAAGGTGCCCCAAGGGCTAATAATTCACTGAATTTACACTAGCGGTCAGAATTTTGTGTGACCACCTGTTTCCCCATGATTCTTTAAGTTTTCTTAAATTTAATTATATCAAAGATAACATTTTTTCGTCTAAGTAGGTTAAGAGATATACACATTTTTTCTAGGCTTATTTTAAACAGGTGGTCCTCCAATTCCTACCGAGAGTTTAAAATACTTTCCTTTTCGTTTCTTCCACTAAATAACATTTGTTGAGAAACTCTTTATCGTTAAACTCTACTATCCTTCTAAATCAGCCATAGATTAAATGCGCCGAAATACTCTAACACTTTGGAAAATTAGCATAAACATTTCTCCTTTTCGCACCCAATTTTCATCCACCTTTTATCTGATCTCCTTCTGGGGATTTTACATTTAAATCTTCTATTTATAAAACTTTTTCAGAGAATTTATTTTAAAACGAGCGCAAAAGAGTTGGTCTATACGCGTGTCTACTAACCCGTTCGCACAGGTACCGTTGTTTAACAATGGCTAAACTTCATTCTCGAGATCCTCGCACGAGGATCGTCCATTAGAGCTCCTATTTAATCGGAACTCCAAAGTTCTCGCAGTGTTAGTAGAGAGGGAGAGAGAGAAAGAGATAATTGGCTTTGCTAACAGAGTATTTGCGAGGCGCGTTTGACTGAGTAAAAAAAAATAAAAAGAAAACAACCAAGAGGAGTACGACTCTGTAGCCCTCCCTGAAAGAATAGAGGCTCAAGGGGTTGTGCCAGAGTAAATATGTCAAGCACAGCGTCCGCCATTAATTAAGACCCTGCTCTGGTTAGCAGCAGAAAAGATTTCGTATCAATTGCCATAATGTCGATACAGTAGACCAAGTTTAATTAATTTCAACATAAAGAGAGTATTAATTACGAAAATTAAATATATTTAATAAAAGATTTGAATATGCAGCCTTCAAAATAAAAAAAGAATATCGTATGGGTTGCGGTAAAGAATATATTATACTATTGTTCGAAGTTGGAACCTGGGTCGAGAGACTGAAAAATGCTATCAGTAAAAAAGGGCACAATGAATTGTACGCAGGTCTCTCACAGAAAACGTCATCTTGAGGAGTTCTTTATTTCTCGTTGAACATCTATAACTACCTTCCCAAGCCTGTACGTGCTGCTGACAATCAAAGAACCCGCGGATGCAAGAATAATGCCTCAAAAGGCAACAAATGAAAAGTCAATAAGTCCTACTGAGTCGGGGACAATATTAGTCGTTCATTATTCTCAAGCATGTAATTATACCCACGACAGCACTCATGAACGCACGCGACCAATGCGACATATGGGGAACCGGTAATCTGCAATGTTCTACAAGTAGAGTTGACATTGCTCTCCGAAGGACGTGTGAACCATTTTTATTATTCACTTAAGTTCAGATTTTTGATAAACGCAATCATCACCTGTAAAAGAGATTGTTCAATACTCTCTGTCCAAAAGTGGCGCGAATTTTGGCCAAAATGACAGATGAAGGTGAAAGTTAAGGTGAAAGTGAAGATAAATGTGAAGCGAAGATACTTAAATTATTATAATCGAGACTCAGATTCATAGTACCATTCAAAATTTTTTCTGCTGAAATATTACTCTCCCCTCGATTAACTGAAGTACTCTCTACATAAAATAAATTATTTCCATAAATTATTCTTGCTTTTGGGAGTTCATAGGTATATCCTTTAAAGTTGCAAAGCAATTTGAAAGAGGTTCTTCGAAGAGTGGTATCTTCTATTGGCCATCGATCACCGTCGAAAATCGCTTCTCCACGCGGAGATCGCGTTTATTTTGACCCCTCGTCGCGTTATCCGCGAGGGCGATAAATAAATTCGCCACGCGATGGTTACAACTCTTCGGCGCCCAGGACACAAAACAACTCACTCCATCTATTTGAGCACGATGCCCCACAAGTATCGTGGTTTTTCGTCCACACATAGACATATTTATATATATATGTGCAACTCGGCTGTAAATCAGTTCGGCGCATCGGAGGTATTTCGGTTAAATGACACATGAGTGTCCTATAGGATCCCTAGACCGAATGGTTCTGTAGTCCTGACAGTCGTGACTCTATAGCTGTATGTGTCGCGTCCTGTGTAGAATTGAATGCAGCATTGTCCGGCTTAGTCTGACCATACGATATTGTCAGAGGGGGAGAGAAAGAGGTGGAGAGGAAGGATAGAGATTTTGGGGGTCGAATAGGGCGAACAGAAATAAGCGTGGAGGGCGCCAAGGTTTCCAAATGGAACGACGTCCTGGACTCGAGTTATGGACCATCCGTGGAATGGGTGCGTTAAATTATGTCTTGCCTCGGGTGGGACGATTCGTACTACTACTTGCCTTTGCTTCGTTTTCCAAGAGATAATAAAAAGCATCTCATCCGAAAGTTCATTGTCAATGAAAATTCTTGCTTGATTAGTTGCACTAATTCTAAGATTTGTACTTGTAGACTCAGAGCTAAAGTTTAGAAATTTTTACTTACTATTACCGAGGGGTTGACGACTCATGAAATCAGGTATACAGTTGTATAGAAATCTACTGAACTCTCCAGAAAATTCTGAAATCTCCTTTGGAATACCTTAAAATAATTAAAAATCACTTCAAGTGACTGCAGAAATTCCAGAAGAATTCAATGACTTGAAGAAATTTGATTCAGCTAATAATCGCAAATGATGTCACTTGAAATCGCTGGAGTTTTCTTGACATTTCCTGAAGTCAGTGAAATATTCTGGAATCATTGCAATATCCTGAAATATCATGAAGCTTGTATTGTATAGTAGTATAGTAAGAGGGAATCCCATCTCGACCGTTACCATACTCATAGAATGCTTACCAATCCATTCTGGATAACACGATTGCTGTCACCATGCATCAGAATATTCAGCGTGTCACACATTCTGCAATTCTATGAAGGCTCGATAGTTCGATGGTTCGATAAATGCCCGCCAGACATTCCATTGAATGCTTTCGTCTGTAATGAGGAAAAAATAAAACGCAACAGGGTTCTCTCTCACGTGGGAAACGTGATCGACTGAGTGGAGAGAAAATAAAATGATATTCCCTTATACGATCCGGGAGTTTAATTCCCGTAATCAATGGTTGAGTTCAGCCTCGGGTAGCACTTGGCATTACGATCTACAACTCAGTTTGACGTTGTAATCAATTTCCTTCAGCCAGAGGCTATTTGCTTTGGCCGCGCTTACTTAGATGGCATGAATAGTTCCAAAGCGATCGAATACACGAACACTCAATACAAGAGTTGCTTCTTAGTCGACTTATTCAAGGTGTCTACCAACCGGGAATTCTGGGAAACCTCCTTTCCCCTCCAAATGAAACTAATAGCCGTAACTGCAGTTTTTATCAAAATTGAGTTAAGACCATCAGTATACTTATGAAACTTCCCTTGTATGCAACTTTTAAAATGTCATAAACCGTAACTGAATTTTTGTATTAAAATTAACAAAAGCATTCTATTATTGTCGCAAAATCTAAAAATTTGACATTTTTTAGTTTGATATTTAGAATTGAATTTTCGCGTCCAGTGCAAAGTTACCAAACCTACAGTTACGTCTATTTTCATTTGGAGGTCAGTTTGAACTCTTTTGAAATCTGTATAACAAGCCTAAATGTATTTTATTAATGCTTTTATTAGAAGAAGATTTAAAATTGACAACCGGGAAATAAGCGAGAATTTGGTGGGCGAAATTGAGTACACACTCTGTTATTGTTCTGAACTGAAATTGACAACACCTCAATGAGTTCTTCGCTCTTATTTTTGGTATCACTTGGGAGCTATAATACGTTGCCATTTTTCTTCAGATTCGTATAGCGAAGAGCCTTGCGTAACGAGGGATTTTGCAGACAGGAAGGGCCAAGTTTTATAGGCGGAATGCGACAGAAATCCCACGGGATGAGAGAACGAGAACGAGGGAATAAAGGAAAGCGCTAGAGACGGATACGCGAATCGAGTAATGAGACTCTAACGACGATTGTCGAGGGTCAGTCTAGCGTGCCTTAACTGCAAGTGTCCATTTTTATTATTTTTTCACTTTTTTTTTCTGTCTCCCTACTTTTTCTTTCGCTTTGCCACAGCCTTTATCCCTTTTCTGCATTTTCTTTCTGTTTGCTCTTTGTACCCTCGAAGAGGATGCAAACGCGGATAGTGTGGCGTCGTAATATCGTTGGCGATAAATCTAAGACCGTTACTGCTTTTCGATGGTTCAATGCAGGGGAAGGGAATTGAGTAGCTGAGAAGACGACTAGAATCTTCAGGAAAAAAAACCAGTGAAGAATGACGATATGGATCAGAATTCTATATTTTATGGATTCTCCTCATACATATTTTAACTTTCTCATACCTATTTAGATATTTTTTGCATACATGTATAAATATCTATATGGTGTATATAAAAAGAGCATCTATTCACTCACAGCACAGACAATCTTTAATAAAGAAAATAGTGGTTTCAATTTTAACGTTCGACAGTTTTAGATTACACTTGAGTGAAGAATATTAGAATAACTGTTATTGGTGATGTAAGAGGTCTCATTCTGTATCTTTTCTCTATTACCGTATTTCCATTTCATCTGAAATGAAGAAAAATGGTAGGCTCTTTTTCTTCATTTAATTTTATCACTTAGGTTGATATATTGATATATTCAATGACGGGGGTGATAGTTGAGGTGCGTCATATAGTCATGATGACACGTAATACATTAGGATTGGAATCCTAACTGTACCGTATTACCCTACTGAAGGTGCACAAGGTTTTCTCAATTCCCTCTGAAAAAGCGTGCTAGCAAACTTCGGGATGCTGAGGACGTTACCATTACTGTTACTTCTCGAATTAGATGCATCTCTTCTACAATCGCATAGAATTATACTAATAATTTCCATATAGCAGACAGCAAGACAGTTGCACACTCTTCATTTCTGTTTAATTTTTTGAAAAAATACACCTCCATATTATGTAGGTGCGCAAGAAAGGCGTGGCAAAGTAATCCTCTGATTCCTTCGACATAATATGTAATTGCCACATGCGTTTTTGCGCGACAGATCCAAGTATGAGGTTTGTGATGTAGGAAGGGAATATTATACATAATTTGATAGTAGGAGTAAAGCCTTAATTATACATATTATATCAAGAATCACTACAATCTTTAAGCAAAAACTTTATTCATTACTTGAGTGTAGACAGAAACATAGTATTAGTTATAGTTATAGCGTTACGGCGTGTACCTTAATGACGTCCAGATGCTACCCAATACATGTGCGCACCGATCGACGATGCCGTAGTATAGTCCGAGGTCGTGCGTTATCTGACCATACGCATGGCAGCACCGTTTAATTGGCACTGGACACAATGGATTATAGAACGGTACAGTGGCCCACTCCATGTCAAAACCATTTCACTCGTTTATCCGCGGTGCGGCGTCGAGTACGACGTAACTTCCTCCCGCTGATCGAGACTGTATGGTCTAATGAACTGCTGGACAATCGCTGTCACGTTTAGAAGATACCTCACGGTCAAGACAGTTTACCCAATTCGTGGTTAATTAAGTCAGTGTACTTCTCAAGAGGAAATCTCTGTGTCTGCTGAAATTGCAATTGGCATGTTAGGGTAAACGGCTGAGTGCTTTTGTTGTTTTCATCGGAGGAAGTCCATTTACTTTTTTGAAACTAGTGATGAATAAAAAATATCCGAACCTTTTAGTTTGCACCCGAGCTTTAGAGGTCCCTGAAAGTTTCGAAGTCCGCAAGACTAAAGTGGACCAGATTTCTGGATTATTTAAAGCGAAATTTAAATTCAACTACGAACTGTACATACGTTCTATTTGCATCTCCACGCATAACGCATCCGCTCATCCGTGCGTTATAATCGGAGGATTACTAGGCGAATGCACAGATCAGTATAAATCGGCTGATTGGTTTCTGCCACTTGATCCAACAACCCAGCAGGGGTTGGACTCGCTTCGAACTGGATCTCGACTGCGGTTACTTACGCTGGACCAAACATCCCTTCTCTGTAATTAATCTCAAAATCGATTATGTATCTGAGACAATTGTGAGAAAATTAATAATAATAAAGTAATGAATAATAAATGAATGTATAAATAATGAATAAATAATTAAATAATATTTCAAGGTTAGTTTCGTTTTCTTCGAAACTTTGTCGTATAAGTTCGTAAGAATTTTTTGCCTACATTCACTAGAATGTATTGTTGTGCATTGTGAATGTATGTATTTCGAAATTGTTTCCTGCTTTCAAGAAAATTCCCACAAAAATTATAGTTTGAAAACTTTTCGAATTCCTTGAAATTAGTTTAAATCCCTTCAAATCTCTTGAATCTTTTAAATCCTGTAAAATTTCTTCAAAATTCTTAAACTCTTCTGAATTCTATAAAATCCTCTAACGCGCTTTAAAAAAGTTTTAATCCTTAAAATTCCTTAAAATCACTTGAAATCTCATAAAATACCCTGCAATTTTTAAACATCAATTCAAATTTCTTAGGGTCTTTTTAAAATTTCAAATATTTTGTGATTCTTACAATTCCCTTGAAATTATTTTTAATCAATTCAAAATATCTTGAAATCGTGCTAATTGCAAAAAACGTGAGATTTATTTTGAATTGATCTTAAATTCACCTTAAATTCATTTGAATTCTGCTGAGCTTGTACTTTAAATTTGATTGACCTTGCGGAAGTCAAGTCTGTTGTTTCGTAGAAAATTTTCGAACAAAATTTATTGAACAAAATCCCAGTTTTGGCATATTTTAAGATTATTTTGGTCATTAGTAAAATTAATTTACATAAAAATTACTATAACAGGTTTTTTTTTCTTTTTGCTGCTCCTATGTACCCTAATTTTTTCCTCATAGGGACTGTGAGGTCTGCATATCACAAAGTGAGAATTTAATCCTCTATCAAGGTATAAGGATGAAACAACACACGCTGGAGGGGGTTGTATGTTTAATCATAACAGGATGATAGTATGAAGTAGTGTGCAAAATTATAATCAGTTCGAACACGAACAAGTTAAGCTGAGTTTCATCAAGTTTGAGATAAGCTAGATTAAGATGAGGTTCGACTCACAGCAACCACAGCTTGACTTAAAAAAAACTTAATAAAATCTTCAAACTCATCGCGAAACTAACATAAGAAATTAAAAAAAGTTCTACCAGCGCAGCAGAAGAGGCAAATTCTGTAGGGTGTTCGTTTGTCGTACAGGAGTCGTATATAGGCTCTATAGAGGGCCTAGCTGGGTCCTACAGAGGGCCACTTTATTGGTCCTTCGCAGGCAGCCTACATGGGGCCTTTAAGGACGAGCATGTCAAAACCATGTTGGCCCTTCGTAGTTTTTCATCGTGGATCCAATATAGTAAAAGGGTAAACTATGTAAGGCCCCCCAGGGGTCCGTTAAAAATTTCCACGCGGGAGAGACAAGAAAAATGCGTTAATTTATACGCGTGTGTTTATGCGTGGCATTCTCGATGAAATGATCAACATCCTTTGATGTGAATCTATATGATATATAGCAATGATCCGACTAAAATACATTCTATGCTATCTTTCCCGACCCCAATATTTTCCAAGATACTTCTTTTGTCTTTTATTTAAGTATCGTCTTAACCACGATTTACCGTAGGGTGCGGGTGATTATTATAGCTGATAATGAGATTGGATTTCATTCTTCCTCGCGTAAAGCAGTTTTGTCACCAACTGGGATCAACGAGTAAGAAAATTATAGCCCAGCAGAAAATGAACATTTTTATGATTGGTAAACTTTATTGAAACAATAGGAATTTTTTTGAAAATATTCGTTATTGTGTGCCTGTAGTGGACAGGTCAGTGCTGTGAAAATAACATGGTTACTGGCAGCGTGATGTTATACTGTTACCACGTGATGGCTTTAATGTTAAAGATAATCGGAGAAGCAGCATGCAGTGAAGTGCTAGAATGGAAACCACCAACCATGTATATGTAGCAACAACTGATTCAGTATTGCAACACGTAGTACGTACTATATTATACTACGACTACTACGAGTTTGTGGGTGGGATCAGTAGGGTGATGAGTTGCAGATAGATTGAGAGGAAGTGACGCTGGGCTACGTGGGGCTACGCTGGACCACATTGGTCATTGAAAGGGACGTGAGAGAGTGAGAGGGGGGCATCTCATAGTACTATTTCTCGTACTAGATGCACGTGCGAGTACAGTGGTAATGAGAAATTATGAGCACGCATTATTGCATTGTGGAAATGTTACAATAGTTTTACTAAAGTGGTTATATCTCAGTAGGTCCCAATGAGACATTTCTAAAACTACATATTAGATTCATATTGGTCACCAGTATTCGAATTTTAAAAGAATTCAACCTGTAACATAATAATAATCTGTAATAAGTGATATAAAGAATAGGAGAAAACAAAATCGGAAAAAGAAAGGTGGTTTTGCGCGGAATAGCGATATAGGCTCTTCAGTCTACAGGATGACTGATAACTTGATAATTCTTGTATCTGGAAAGGAAGTTAGAAATTTTTTTGTAGTCATGTTAATGAGAGAATATCAACATAAAAAACATGGATTATCAGAGATATTTCACTTG